>OZ012694.1:44030699-44053199 GCA_963942565.1 Maea johnstoni | reverse complement strand
TGAGATCTATTAGTATAAGATTCTAATGAAAGTAATTGCGGTCAGCTTGTAATGTCCTAACACTGAGTATTTCGCTATACTACCGCTCAGACATGTTTCCTTTACCAGAAGCAGTAAGGCGTGTTTGTAATCTCAACCTGAGTGCCTCGAAGTCAGTCGTTCCTCGATAGAAACACATAATCATTGTTTTTCTGTCTTTTTCGACTTTCACCTGGCCAGTTGTTTTTCTAAGGACAGCCACGAACTTCTGTTACATCTGTTTTTAGAATATTACGATTCGCGTTAAAATACCTGGAGAATGTAATGTCGTGACATGCATGCATATGAATACATGCTGAACGCATTGTTTAAACATTACTTGCTCACTCCCTCCAAAGAGGTAACATCACTGACGATATTTCCCTACTAATGAATTTGGTGTTTGGTGGAAAATGCAACCACTTTCAATTCAAAGTTTTGGAACGGTAATTAATGATAGATTTGATAGTAATACAAACTATTGCTACGCGCATTGATTTTTGTTAATTGAAAAAGAGGGACGTGCAATGTTAGCAACTATTCTTTTTGCACAGAAATATAAACTCACAATTACGCCATATGTGAAAAATACAAGGAATGATTTCATCAACCACAGAATGGTATTAATAGTATTCGTGGGAAAGTAAAATTATCCAAAGTTATACATGATAATGCCTTGACAGTATGGGAGTCCCCCTATGGATCGTAACAAATGGCAAAATATCGATTGTATTTCGGTCGAAATTCTATAAATGTTGGTAACAGGTCATCAAGTTTGAACTATATAAGAGAATATAGAAAGGAAATGTCATTTCCATAGAATATGTAAGGTCTGTCCGTATAAGCACTTTGATATTGACGTTTTCAGAGGAACTACTTCAGACACGCTAGGAAAACATAAGGAAAGAGTACTCAGTTTACAATGAGCTTATGACACTTTAATAACATAGTTAGGGTTAATCTATATTTCCTGTTCTTGACCTTACCTATATATCTCAAAACCACAAACGAATCAGTTGGAAAATAATCACAATATCCAATCAAAAATGAAAATCTTTGCGCGAAGAGATTTATACAAATTGGTTTCAATAGTGTGTAGTTAACCATACGTCTATATCACTCTTCCTGCATGAGGTACAGCCGCATTCAGGAATTATCAGATAAGAGGAACATAATATGCTTGCTGTGAAATGGGGAACATTATATGCTTGCTGTGAAAGGGGAAATTATCACAAAGCAAAGGTCATTGTGAGAAAACAATACATACTTCAACAAAAAAGATGTGTTTTGGGCTTTTAACTTGAAATTGAACGTTGAACTCATTTATAAAAATCGTGTAAGGAAATCTAGATTTCTTTTGATTTTCGTGATATTTCTGATTTAGTACCCGTGCGCCTCAACTATTCCAGGTATTTCCGTTTCCATGGGGCTTTCTGGGGACCTGTTAATCATGATGTCATCATGATATGTTAACAGCACCACGTGGTTATATTATTCATAAGCCAGATCTGATAATGGCCACCAAGTTCAACTCATAATCGCAATAAGTCAGCATTTTTCTCGCGGATGCCTGTGACTCGCGCACCTCTTGTGACTTATGACGTGTTTTATTACCTTTCTAGCGGCTTGTTGTGGCGTCAGGGAGAGCCCGGAATGATACAATGGGCGGGAATTTGGCAGAATTGAGCAGATAGGGGAAGATATGGCCCGCATCCGCTGGGAAAATGCCACTGTGATAATAAGGCGAGCTATTCTAAAAGCAGATGGGTTGCATACTAGGTTACAGGGTGATTAGGCATGATAAATGACGTACCACACACCACCCTACTTTCACCCCAGTGCCCGATACCCCAAAATGTTCCTCTGATAATTAGCTAGTAATTAAGGTGTCACTCTCGATGGCCAGAGCAGCGCCCGTTCAGGCATGTCAGGGCGGCATGCTAAGGGTGCCGAGCGGGCGGCACCCCGCACCAAGGATACCCCTTTCCGCGAGGGAGTCGCCGCCGCCGCCGCCGTGCGGGCGGATGCATGGTTGGGATATTTATGATGGTTAGAAATGAGCGTGTAATCCAGAGGCCCACTATGGCTGCTTATTAACATCATTACGCTCCATTGTGGGCTTAATTGGGGGAATGGGGAGCCCCCTCCCCCTGGGAGACGGGGGCGAGAGGCGAGTGAGTGATGGGCTGGGGTGGCACCCCTGGCGCCGAAACTGATACCCTGACACAGTGCAGGGCACCGCGCGCGAACAGGTGTGTAAAGCACACACCCGCACCTGCAGGGGCGCCTAAGCTAGAGAGACTAGCTGCCGTCTACAAGCCTAGAGACAGAGAGAGAGAGAGAGAGAGAGAGGGGGGGGGGAGAGAGAGAGAGGGGGAGAGAGTCCGTAGGTCATTTGAAAACAATTCTCCTTTATACTAGTCTGTGACTAAGATGACAACTGTGTGTATGTATGTATGTATGTATGTATGTATGTATGAATGTGTGTATGTATGTATATGTGTGTATGTATGTATGCGTGCATCAAAATAATATAGTTCTGTATTCTTGGACTTCAAAATCATAAAGATTGACGTTCCGCTGGATTCTTTAAACATTGATAATTGTAAGGAGAACTCAGGCAACAACATACTCAATAAAGAAGTCCGCATAACTGTGCATAATAATTGAATAATTTCCACGGCCATTTTAACATTAAAGGTACATTCATTTTCGATATGGATCAGTCTAAATGTGTGCGAAGAAAATGATTTACACAAAACTTTCGCATGAATCCATGGACAACACCGTGAGGACAGCCTCCAGTTTTCACTGTTTCCTATATAGACACCTTATGTGGTCTGTATCTTCTACTTCGAACAGGCTCGCTTTGGAATATTTGCGCAAAAGATCGAAAATGTTACCAATCATTAACGCCTGAGATTACATACATGACAATATAACCTTAAATACTAGAGTATATTGCCCAACGTGTCACTCAGGGTCTGTGCATCATTGATAAACCGCGTCCAATGTTTCTTCTTAGCAATACAAATACTAGTAAGGCACCATAAAGGTGTTGTTAGTAGGTAGATTGTAATAGTTTTCAGTCGTATGATGCATAAACTTAAGAGTTTTATCTCCTTGTCTGCACATAGCTATCCAGCAGAGATATTACTACTGAACGCTCATACGGTTGAAGAAATGTTATTAGCATTTTCGTTAGATTCTAAATTCTATATCATACGAAGGCCGCTCCCATTCCAAAATGAGAAAAGATCTCTACCAGTCGAGTTGTTGTTTTATCATAGAACCCCTTAACGTTGGAGCCAATGTTTGCTAGTTTCCTTTTTCTGATGATGTTTTTTGTTTACTCTTTTCGTTTGTATCATTTTATATCATGCATATATTCAATAAAGATACATACATTTCCTAATTTGGAGATGCAACATGCGAGTCTGGGGTTGCGCAAAGCAGGAATATATAGATAGAAAATAACACTGTGGGCAAATATCCTATAGGATCCCTATCAAGACTTGTATTAAAGGAGAAGACTTATAAAATCATGGAACACTCCAGCTTTGGGTACATATCAGCAATGGTGATATTTGATGCTGCACTGGACTCTATCTATTCTTAGATATAAGAATGCAAATATAGCTATAGCTTTCATATTCAGAATTGGTTTCAGATTCAGAATTGCATATATAATCGAAAATGTATTCGAAATTTCTTTGAAACATGAAAACCCTAAAAGATTTTCAGAAGAGGTTAAACACTTAGTAGAATACTAGTCTTGGCTTACAGTTGGAATATGTGTAGGTAAACCTTTGGAAATAACCAAAACGGACTTCATTAGGTTATATTTCGGTTGGTGGTTCGGCTGCAGCTTGTAATTGTTGTTAATTACTGCTGTCTAGGTAGGACTTTGTGCGCATATCATTACAGCAGTCCAGACGCGCTAACCGAAAACACCTGCAGCGGCACGCGCGGTTCGTCACATCACAGTTTACATAAACAGCTCGTTTGAAATTCAAGATTTCGTGCCATTTTGCCCCATCTTGTCCGCACTAGTATCTTTTTTAACTTACACCATGAGTTTGCTCCGTGGTTAAATAACCTTCCTGTTACTAGCAGCCAGACTTTATAGCCGGCTTAATTAAACTGAATGCCAGTGTGTTTGGTATAAATTACAATCTAAACTTCTAGTGGTTTGGTTAGAAAATGATATATCTTGATGGCATTGCCTCTATCTGTAGACCTAAGTACTTCTTTGAAGTCCTTATCATTAATGCTTAGCCCATCTCAGCAGCCCTGGACCCTAGATGCAGATTTTACCCCCCAATGAATGTGGAGTGTGTCTGGCCGTAAATAGTTGTCGGCCATTGAGATAGTGCGAGCGCCAGGGACAGCGATAGCCGCACAACCATCATTCTTACATTGGTGAGATACAGATTCGTCTTCAAGCATGCGCGGGCCATTGAAGTGCGAATTAGAGAAAGCTTTTAACTCCATCTTTTTTAATTGCATGTCAATTTAGGTAGGTTTTTGAAACTAACATCAAAGACACCGAACGTGCCCCCTGGAAGCGTTTTGACCTCTTTATTTACTGTACGCCAAATAAAAAGATTATGAAATGGGGTGGATTCAGATATATTATTAAAGTATGTGTTCGTTTCTACAATAATACTTACGATATCTAACAGAGAACTTGGGTTTTCCTGGTGTCGTTTTGGAATTAAACAACTACTTTCTCATGCGGGAGATATGATAGGGCGTTTTGCCACAATGTATTGTTAGAGAGAGAGAGAGAGAGAGAGAGCGAGAGAGAGAGAGAGAGCATCTTATTTCGAATGATTCAGCAGATTCACACTATTCTTCCTATTCTTTTTAAAATTAATTTCCCATTGATTATTTTATCTATGATAGAAATGTGTATTCAACATTTTTTTTTCTATGCATACTGGGAGTGATATTTTAGGACAGGAAGCTCTTTTGTGCACATTTCCAAGCATTGCGAACGTCGGCAGTCCACATACCAACTGTTCCTTAAAGCCTGCTTCGTAACTTAACCATTTCACAGCGCCGGTCAGTGCTGCGCCAGTGGTCGAGTGGTCAAGTGTCACACGTTGTCCACGTTGGGCAGCCAGGTCCAGCAGGTCCAGGGGACAAAGTAGCGGCCACTAAGTGACATGTCCAATCTAAGTAAGTGACCCCCAGATACAGTTTCACACCCGCACGTCATTTTGAGGTGGTCACTCCGGCGGCGGACTAATCTCAATTAAGTGCCGGGGCTAATAAGACAAGAGACTAATCACGGGCCAGCATAGCGGCTTAATTGCCGTCTAATAGCCTGCCCTGTCTGGCGGGGCCGGGGCGACAGAAGCCAGAGGCAGGGGGTCCGGGGCGGCGCCTTTGATCGCCTATCACCATCTGCCTTTGCGTGTAGTGCACTTGTTGTATCACTAAACAGCTCAGGCAGGGAACACACTAATTGCCTTACAATTGTTTTGGCTTCTGCCCACTTAGACGAAATGCGCAATCCCGATAGAACGGATTGCTTAACTATGAAATTCATCTTGCAGCAGCTCTGCCGATGCGCTTGCAGTGGCCTGAACCTCAAAGCAAGCTAGGGGTATTAATTGCAAAGCAGCCGGAAAAGGCCAGCGATCTACTGAGCCTTGCTCCTTCCTTGCATTGTACCCCGTATGCATTACTTGGTATAAGCCAGGCTTCCCCTTGCTGTACTGGAGGTCAGGGCGCTGCTAGCTGTACCTGTCTCAGCCCAGTTCCCTCGACAGAGGCCCCACTGCCCAGCGGTCACAGTCACACCACTGGCTACTTTTTTCAACCTTTTGTATTGTATTGTATGTTTATTGACTAAACACGGCGGTACAAAATCATACGGATGCGTTCTTTACACAAAATAAAACAAACCAAACAAAAAGTAGTCTATGCTAAATACGGCGTTACAGCACTGTACGTATCTGTTTCACACAGCGTAAAAAGGACAAACAACTATTAACTAAATAGGAACGAAAGGCCAAGATTGGACGAGATAAAATCGATATTACTTCAGCTTGTTGCTTATAAAGGTTAGGTAGATTTGTAAACGGTACGTTCTAAAGCTAGTGCAATCAGCCTCAACACTTAAACTCAAAGAGATGCATGAGATGCAATTACGCAAAACAACTGCTGTTTTATTTACATCTGCATTTTCATAAAAATTGTCAATAAATATCAATGTATATCAATATATATATATATATGTATATATATATATATATATATATATATATATATATATTTATATATATATATATATATATATATATATATATATATATATATATATATATATGTGTGTGTGTGTGTGTGTGTGTGTGTGTTTCTACAATAATATTGTATCACATTCTTTAATATCACCCTTTGAGTCTAGGTAAATGCAGTATTCAGAAAAATTATGTGTAGACTTTGTCCCAAGTACTTAGAAATTCAAATTCACCATCATTTACACTTGAATGGTACATACACGTTTGATTTTAAGTATATTTTAACCTCATTCTAATTATACTTTCGCCCTTGTTGTCTGTTTTAATAGATGGTTATTTTGGCCGCTGTTATTGTTTTATCAATTATCTTTTCAGTACCAAAGTATCCAGAAATGTTGTCTTTATATGCAATTTTTGATGGAACTGTCCATAACTGTCCTTAACCACTTTTCAATATCTTTCCATAATTCTCTTCAATATTTGTAATCCAAAAAGGCATGTTTTGTGGTTTCAGCTTTTTCAAGACAGTATGTGAGTGGATTTATATTCCGGTTTTAGGTTATTCGAAAGACCAAATTTTTAGTAAGTGGCAAAAATGTTAATTTGCCGTTAAAAGGTCATACATATAAACATGAAATATTCATTAGTTAGTTGCGTAGGATTAATCAAATGCTTTGTTTTAAGTTGATGTATTTATATAAATGTATATATATATATATATATATATATATATATATATATATATATATATATATATATATATATATATATATATATATATATATATATATATATATGTATATACATATATATATATATATATGTATAATAAACGATTAGCGCTATTCAATAGAAAGAAAAAATGTGGTGGTGTACGTTTTAGCGTAGCGTATGGCAAAGATACACACAGGAATGCTTCAACATTATACAGCGTGTCAATACCGATAGGAAACTTTGGTTCCTGAGACCGCAATTACTATGATATTCTAAGATTATGGTAAATGTTTATTTATCGGTGACCATTTCGCTATCATTTGTACTAGGTATTTGTCTGTTTTCATATACTTTCTAGTGGCAGCTTTGATTTATATAGAAGTTTTTAGCCCTTTAAAATTAAAAGTTACTGATAACGGCATATGGTTTCATACCAGAAATGTTCGCCTATCTCAAGTAATCACACGTTGCTCATAATATTGTTTAAACAACCTGAGGTAAAATGATACCGTAAAGGTATTATCTTTAACAACATAGCAAACCGTATGGAATGATGAGTGTGTGTAAGACATAGGAATGCTCACAGCAGACATATGTATATATATCGTAGGGCCAATTCCTCTGATGCTTCATTTTCTATATAAATAAATTCCTGTGCATGTTATGCATCTTACTAAGTATATCTGAAAAACACAAGCAATACATGTAATTCCACGATTAAATTATTCTTCCGAAAACACTTAATTAATTTGTCTGTCTTTATCACTCTGTGATAACAATGTTAAGGATGGTTTATTTCAAAATGTGTCCCATTTGCATATATGAATGTATTTCCTGTGGGAATATTACAGCCCATTATCCTTCTGCAATAGTCACGTGATGCTGCATGTAAAAATACCATACCAAATATGGCCATGTTGCCCCTCACATGCATATTACGTAAATATGTTGCCAGCATAATTGACTCAGCAGGTGGGCAATAAAACAGTCACCCTTTTTGACCTTTTTGAGAACAATAGCCATTGTATGTAATATATACCTGTATAAACATACCTCTATTCATTGGTGGCGCCATGAACGATGTGCTGAACGCCTTATGAATTACATTCTCCTGTGCTTATGTCACGGGGATAATAAATTGCCAAAACCACATGACTAAACTGTTTCAACCTAGCTTCGTTCTCTAACAAACAGTCACAAAACATTTCATTTGTGGTAAATTATAAACAGATCTTAGAAAACTTTTTGTTTGACATGGTTTAACTGACCCTAAATGTCTTACAAGGTCTTGCTGTGACAGATTTCATAGCCATTTATTCAAAATAGTCACCACATGTAGTTATAGTACACATCAGAAAACTACGAAATACTGATTAACTAAGCATTATGAAAAATTCTCAATTATGCAACTTTACAACCCATTTTTAAAACGATGGTTGTTGCATGATAATAAAAATGGCTGATAATCTACATAGTGCCACACAAATGCGGTGAAATGGTTAAAGGTATCAATATCTTGATAAACAATTTGAAACAGGCAAACAGTTGATACTCCAAACTGTTTATGTTGTAATGAAAAAGTGACTTTGTTATATTGTGAAAATGTTGTTCAACTATGGCGAACAATTGAATTGAGATAGTTTGATTTTAACTATTCGAAGTGAATACAATTATTGTTGTACAAAAGAAAATGATATTTATTAGCACTATATTAAGCACCCACAGAGGACTTATCTATCGTTAAAGGAAGGATGTGGGTGCTTTACATCTGCAACAAGTTGGATTATTAGGAAACTAGACAAGTACATACACATATCAGGTATTGAAAGAAAATCTTTGGAAATGATGAGAATAGTAGAATATTGCATTTGATTATTTAAGCGACAATAAAAACAATTCATCAGAAAGGCAAACAGGAAAGAATGTTAAAATAGCTGAAATCCAATAATATCGTTATAATTGTATAAAAGCTGAAGAATTTCATATCATAATCAATGGAAGAAAAGATTTTTTGAAATTTTGTGCGAAAGGATATGATGACCTTGTTGATATGTCAAGTTATTTGATTGAGACTGTATTTGCAGTGGTGAATCATATTGTTTACCCTGTACTGATAGTAAACATTACCTAAATGTTGTTCTGTCATGTTGTATCTTGTTTATGCACAAAAAGAAACAAATCCTGTTTTTCAATTGTACAATTCGAAATGAAAAAACATATGCAAAACGTTCAAAACTCCTTTAAAATTATAATGATAAACGAGGAATATTGGGCCAATTTACAAAACACTTAGTTCACAAAATGGAATCCTATTAAAGAGTAACTGCAATGAGTGTAGGCTCATTCATAGAACTGTTTACATAAACTTACCCTATACTTGAATATGATTTAAAATTGTACTATGGAAAATTTGATATTACAAACCATTGAGGACTGTTGCTATCCTGATTCTGGTCGTTTGTTTTTGTTAAAGTAGTATGTTGTCCCTGTGCTCGAGTTACCTATGTCTGTGTTCCTAATTAATTATTTTTCTACCATTAGGAGTTTCGTTAATTATTTGACTATTTGCTGTAATTATGTAATCTTATACTGAAAGTATGGTCAATGGATATCATTAGTATTATCACTATTATTATCATTATTATCATTATGATAATGATTATTATTAAAAAAAATATTATTATCATTATTATTATCATTATTATTATCATTATTATTGTTGTTGGTATTATTATTGCTATTATTTTGATTATAATTATATCATCATTATCGTTCTTAATCGTATTATTCTTATAATTCTTTTTTTTTAATTTCGCAAAAACTGCTGTTTTTTATTTTCCTTAGTATGTCAACTTCACAAATAAATGCAATGTTACATACTCATTTTCTTCTGACAGTTTGTTTCCTGTCTTTGAGCAGACCATGGTTTAATACACTTTTCTCATATTTCACTCTCACACTGAATACATATTATGTAGTTCATAGTACACTGATCCCCATATCTCCATAAACTTATTATCATTAAAAGAGAGAGTAGCTTGGTATTCTTCGATAAGTAGTTGTTTGAATAAAGCCCTCTTTACATCTTTTAAATGGTGATTTTTCCCATTTTTTCTGTTATTGAAGATTATTGTTTTTGTACATATTATAATTTTGTCTATTATTTCATCTGAAGAATATCTTCCAAATATTTTATCAATATTGGATAACTTTACTGCTTTATCTATCTTTTGGGAAATCCAATTTTCAATTTGTCTCCAAAGTTGAACAACTGATGTACATTCTAAAAAGGCGTGTTTTATAGTTTCTATATCTGTTAAGCATATCTGACATATGTTAGTTTCCGATAATTTCATTTTATAAAGTTTTTCATTTATTGCCGTTCTATGATGTAAAAGTTTAAACTGTAGGTATTTTTGATATACGCTTTCTTTACTTTTGCGTAATTCAGTAAATGCCCTTTCTACAATATCATGTCTTATTTCTTCATTTAAACACCTTTCCCATCTTTCTGTCACCTCTTTTATAACATTTCCATTGTATTTCATTAACCTGTTATATGCTTTATTACATCCTTTTGTTGTTAAACCGATATCAAATAATATTTTGGGGAGGCGTGGACCAATTTTTTTCATATATTTCCCTTTTTTTATTTCAAGGTTTTTAACTGAATGCTTGAGATTGGCATAATCCAGAAAGTTAATTTTCAAACCTTTTTCTCTCATTTTTTCTTCCGAAAATAGGGATCCGTCATCCATTAATATATCCTCAATAATGTGGTAACCTTTGTTTTCCCATTCTTTTCTATATTCTATCTTTATTAAACTGTTATGCCATAGTGGCATATAATGTATGTATTTTTTTTCCTGATTTGTCGCGTTATTGAAATCAATGATACTCAGTACCACATCTCGCCAAAATTTATTTGTTATTTTCATTATAATTTGTTTCGGATAACCATCTCCATATCTTAATAATTCATTTATCCCATTTTTGATTGGGAACTCTGCCCAACCTTTTGTCTGATTTATTAATCTTTTGAGCCATGAAATTTTCAGAGCATGGTCAAAATTGTTTAAATTTGTGAGTTTTAGACCACCTAAGTTCGGCAAGGTTTCCATAATTTCTTTTCTGAATTTGGGATTTTTCTGGCACCATATGAAATTTCTAAACAATTGGTCTAGTTTATCCAGTGTCTCAATATTGGGGGATGGGAGGGACAACAGGATATGTGTCACCTTTGATATCAATAAACTTTTAATAATTATAATTTTGCCGTAGGGAGTTAAATTTCTTGCATTCCATAGACTGATTAGCTTTTTAATTTCCCCTATTTTCCCCTCGAAGTTTAACTCCGTTATATTATTAAATTTTGATATGTTATAAGTTATCCCAAGTGACGTAAATTCCTGTGTCCAGTCTAAGTTTAGATTGTTACATAATGTAACCCCGTTGTCCCTCCAGGCCCCAATTTTTGACATCTTAGTTTTTTCCTTATTAACCCTCAAACCACTGATCCGCTCAAACTCCTTCAGAATCTGCATACACATCATAATATTATTTTCATTTGGTTTTAGAAATAATGTTGTGTCGTCCGCATATAGAGAAGTTTTGTGTTCTTGTGTGTGTAGTGTGATTCCTTTTATTTGTTTGTTTTCCCTTATGGCCTCCGCCATTACTTCTGCTGCTATGACGAAGAGATAAGGGGACACCGGGTCCCCTTGTCTACACCCCCTACCTAAATTGATTTGACTAGAAAGATTCCCATTTTGTAGAATTTTCGATGTTGAGCCTATTTGTAAAGATTTGATCCAATTTATTGTTCTTTTTCCAAAATTAAAATTTTTTAAAGAATTTGAAATAAATTGCCAGGAAATGGAGTCAAACGCTTTTTCAAAGTCGATTGACATTATTAAACCGTCTGTACCCTTTTTATTACATTCATCAATTATGTCATATAGCAATCTCGAGTTTTCACCTATAAAACGGCCATTCACGAACCCCTTTTGGTCCGTATGTATTATAGTGGGCAGAATATTTTTAATCCTATTGGCTATAATTCCCGAGAAAAATTTGTAAACTGAATTCAGAAGTGTTATAGGGCGCCAATTTTTCAAAATGTTTCTAACTTTCCCCCCTTTCGGTATACACGTAATGATGCCTTCTAATTGAGCCGGATTTACTATGTTTTTATTTCTATATGAGTGAAGTAGTTTCATTAATAGTATTTTTATTGTGGGCCAAAAAACTTTGTAAAATTCATTACTATAACCGTCCGGGCCTGGACTTTTGTTATTTTTACTTTTTTTGACTATATTACTTAATTCATCTAAAGTAATTTCTTTTTCAACCATTTCACTATTTTGCTCATTTAATTTAGGTAGTCTATTTTTAATTGTTTTTAAAGAGGTTTCATCTATGTCTATACATTTTTTCTCGGAAAAAAGTTTCTCATAAAATTTGCGCATTTCTTCCAAAATTTGGTTTGGGTCATTTATCAATCTATTTCCATCCTTTATTTCTCTAATATGTTTCGAAATAAAATTCTTGTTCTCTAAATTCAAAAAGAATTTTGAGGGTTTTTCACCTAGTTGACTTGTTTGCCATCTAGACCTTACTAGTGCCCCTTTTAATTTGTGTTCCCTAATTTCTTCTAATTCCATTTTCTTATATCTTAAAATTTGGGTCCAATTTTTATTTCCTATCTCCTGTGCTAAAACTTTTTCCATTTCTGAAATCTCTTTTGTAAGTTTTGATTCTTTTTCTCTCTCTTTCCTTTTTTTATTTGCTGCATAAGTCATTATTAAATTCCTAAGTTGCGCTTGTAGAACTTCCCAAAAAAGTTCTATTTCTATTATGAAATCTATTTCAATATCTCTGAAATTATTTATGACAAATTCCTGACTATATGGGGTGCAGGCATATGTGCAAACTATTAGTTCTAATTCCTTTTCAATTTTATCTTTTAATTCATTGTCATTCAAAAGCGAGTTGTTTAATTTCCAGTTACCTTTCCCCTTTTTGTGCTTACTAATTATCAGTTTTAAATTTATTGGACTGTGGTCAGACCTATAACTACTTTTTATTGAGGAGTCCCCGTAAATTTCTAATAATGATTCTGAAATAAGAAAAAAGTCTAATCTTCCCATTTTTTTATAAAAAAACTGTTTCCATGTGTACTGTCTTTGTTCTAAGTGTGTATGCCTCCATATATCTAATAAATCTAGTTTGTTTTTAAAACTTTCCACTATTTGACTAGCTTTTGGATTATTCTGCTTCTTATAGTTGATAGTATCTTCTTGAAAATTGTTCACTAGATTCCAGTCCCCTGTTAAAATTAAGTTATTAATGTCCATGGATTCAATTTTTTCAAAAAGGTCTACAAAAAAGTTTGGGGAATCATCATTTGGTGCATATAAATTAATTAATAAAAACCTAGCTATATCTATTACTTCTATATCTAAAATGATGAATCTACCATTGTCGCTATATTTTATGTTATGAATCTTGTGTTCAAAATTATTTTCAATAGCTATCAGAACTCCTCCTGAGTTCCTTTCCTTTCCTGATATAAAAAAGTTTACATTCCATTCGTTTTTTAATATATTCATATCTTCTTCCATAATGTGTGTTTCTTGTAAACACAATATATTAATTTTCTCTTCCCTAGCTTTTTCAAATATATCTATCCTTTTCATTTTGTCACGCAAGCCTCTACAGTTAATAGATTCTATTTGAATTGTTTCCATTATTGTCTAAATTTTGTAATCATTTTTAATATAATAAATTCAAGGAATTGTATATTGTGTTGTTGTGTGTGTTTTTTCTCCATATACGGACGTTTTTGTTCTGAAATCTTATCTCTTATTATGGTATTCCAATAGCAGTATGCAGACTCAGAAGGAAGACAAAAAACGATCGGTTTGTATGTATTTATAATAAATTTCAACAAGTCTGTTAGTATAACATGAACAAGAAATGCGCCAACCCAGTGGCAAGATACATAAATATAACCACAAAAACAACTGAACTGTAGGAACAAATACATATAACATAAATTGAAACAAAAAAAAAATATTGCTATTAGCGTCACTCTTGTTTCTAATATGAAAAAAATATTGCTATTAGCGTCACTCTTGTTTCTAATATGCGATAATTCTTGAACATTAGGTAGAATTATAAATACGCACACCATGTGAATTGCGTTTAACTCCTATAATAGGAGAAGGTTGCACTTGTTTTATAAGTGAACGATATTTATTAGTTAAACCTCAAAAGTTTTGCTTCAACTACTAAGTGCGTAATGCCTTAATGCTCAGATTCCACGCAGTGGATTTGACAAGTATATTATTTTTATTCTTATACGGAGAAAAAGCTCCCTCTCTCTATATCGATTACTCTTAAGTAGTTCTCAAAACTCAAGGCGTGCGCCCGTTTTGGTAAATGAAACTTCCCGAGATTCAAAATTAATGTACTTGAATGTGGCGCCCCTACACGGTGCCTCCAACAACTAATAATTTGGATTTGATCTTGGGTTCGTATCTGCGTATGTAGGACTTGCACTTAGTCACAGTGAGTGTTATTTGAATGGTTACCTGAAAGCGCCCCTATCGGAATTTTGGGGTAACTAATATTTTTATTAGCGATACCACTTACGTAACCTCAGCCTTTCGTTAATTGAAATTCAATCAATCACTCTTCAAGTGCGTACTTAAAAGTAAAATATATCCTTTTAACCGGGAGTGATGCAAAAGCAAGTTTAATACGGAGAAATACAATGAACAATTTCACTTAATATTCAAAATTTTCGGAACAGTCGGAACAGTGAGCCAATATATTATAAAAAGAAAAGATCCAAGTTTTAACCTTATCAAGGCTAATTTCTGTCTGATGTTGGTATTGTGGTTTTCTATTCGAATTTTAAAACCTTCTTTGGTATTCGAAATTACTAGAAGAACACTAATCAGGCCTTTCTAGAAAATAACTAAGCTTTAACCCTATCTGGGTTAATTTGTTTTTATTAGCTTTCTAGCAGATACTAAGGTAGTAGCTTAATGCCAGAATTTTAAACACACTCTCGTCGTTCCGGTTAAACAATTCACAAGATTAAAACAGAAAAACAGGACACAAGTAAAGAATACAAATTCAATCAACAAACCAAAATTAAATGAACTTAAGAAACAAATATAAAGAAAACTTAATGGGCGTATTGCCCCAGTTAAACTATCGACGCTTTATAGGCGTATACGATATCTTCCTGGATATCAAAAACAAAAGAAAAAATGGTCTGTTGAAACGTACAAATACGACTCCTTTTTGAGCCACTCAAATATAGTAAGTGTATCAATCTTACTTCAATTTATGAAACAAGAATCAAATCTCCGGAAACAGTTAATGATTTCCTCTTTCTTGCTTTCATTATCTTATTATTCTTATTAGGACTAGATGGTACCTACGTTTACATTTTTCCGTGTGTTTTTTTGTAATTTTTGCTAATTGTTACACACTTTTTGAAAACTTACAATCGTTTTTGTATTTTACAGACCCTTTTCGCTAGTTTGTATTTTTTTATCCAGTTATTGATAAATGCCTGTCGGCAGCATATTATAATAAAGATGGACTTTTCGTGTGTTATCTCGCATATAGACACTTGGCCCGATCATGGGGGATGATGTCTATCGTTTTTTGAGTTCCTGTTGCGATGACATGGATGAAATTTTTTTCGTATATTCTCGATGCGCATTGTTGTACTATACGTTTCAGCTAGTTGTACATTTTCGATGCTTGCAACTTTTTGTATTTCATGAAAATCGGCCTCATAGCTACGATACGATGATTATTTTCATTTTCACACTTGCCTCAATCGGATCTTTTAGAGATCCTAACTTATCCAGCATATGAAGCTTTCATTTTATGCTTGGATAGAGGATATGGGCTTTTTCATAGCAATAGCTCCTATGTTTTCACACAATCACGCACCACCAGTTAAATAATGAAACACAGCCCCCCTATTCTAAAAACCAGAAAAGAACACAAACTCAATTATCATGTTTCTAGCCGTAAAAATACCAAAAAAAAAAAAAAAAATTCTTTCCTTAAATGACTTATTTGTATCTCACATTGTATGTACATAGGCCTGAATAGATTTTTGATCGTTCTCTTTTTTTTTTTTTCCTTATTCCGTACATTCTGTAGACCATAAGAGGTTAAAGCTGCAAATATGCTAGTAATAGTATTTTTGAATTATAGGAGCTGTGATTCACCTGCCAAGTATATTGGACTTCATGCTTCGAAATAGCTGTTCTGAGTGTGTCAAATAGGACCCGGCTATTTTTTTTATATTTTAACTTCCATATAAACGAAGGATATTGTATATTGCCGGATTTGTATCAAAGACTCAAAAACCATATCATTTTAAGATTCACTTTCTTTTTTTTAAATTTTTTTTTTTTTTTAATTTTTTTGTAAGGGAAGCGTCGGGCCTCTATTGACTCACCTCAGATCAGCTCTATTTTGATGATATATTTCAACTTGTTCATATGTTGATGACTTGATACCGACGGTTGAGTATAGGAGATGGTTATTGAGATTTTCCAGGTGAGGTGGTTCATAGGATGATCTTGTAGAGTTTTGAAGTGCCTGACGTGTTGTGAGGTATTTCTCTACCTATTCTAGATATAAAGATGGTTGGCAGTTATTGCTGACGTGACTGCTCGTAATGATGACTTGTTCTTGTGTTGGTGACTTGATACCGACGGTTGAGTATAGGAGATGATTATGGAGATTTTCTTGGTGAAGTGGTTCGTAGGATGATCTTGTAGAGCTTTGAAGTGCTAGAAGTATTGTGATGTACTTTTGAGAACAATAGCCATTGTATGTAATATATACCTGTATAAACATACCTCTATTCATTGGTGGCGCCATGAACGATGTGCTGAACGCCTTATGAATTACATTCTCCTGTGCTTATGTCACGGGGATAATAAATTGCCAAAACCACATGACTAAACTGTTTCAACCTAGCTTCGTTCTCTAACAAACAGTCACAAAACATTTCATTTGTGGTAAATTATAAACAGATCTTAGAAAACTTTTTGTTTGACATGGTTTAACTGACCCTAAATGTCTTACAAGGTCTTGCTGTGACAGATTTCATAGCCATTTATTCAAAATAGTCACCACATGTAGTTATAGTACACATCAGAAAACTACGAAATACTGATTAACTAAGCATTATGAAAAATTCTCAATTATGCAACTTTACAACCCATTTTTAAAACGATGGTTGTTGCATGATAATAAAAATGGCTGATAATCTACATAGTGCCACACAAATGCGGTGAAATGGTTAAAGGTATCAATATCTTGATAAACAATTTGAAACAGGCAAACAGTTGATACTCCAAACTGTTTATGTTGTAATGAAAAAGTGACTTTGTTATATTGTGAAAATGTTGTTCAACTATGGCGAACAATTGAATTGAGATAGTTTGATTTTAACTATTCGAAGTGAATACAATTATTGTTGTACAAAAGAAAATGATATTTATTAGCACTATATTAAGCACCCACAGAGGACTTATCTATCGTTAAAGGAAGGATGTGGGTGCTTTACATCTGCAACAAGTTGGATTATTAGGAAACTAGACAAGTACATACACATATCAGGTATTGAAAGAAAATCTTTGGAAATGATGAGAATAGTAGAATATTGCATTTGATTATTTAAGCGACAATAAAAACAATTCATCAGAAAGGCAAACAGGAAAGAATGTTAAAATAGCTGAAATCCAATAATATCGTTATAATTGTATAAAAGCTGAAGAATTTCATATCATAATCAATGGAAGAAAAGATTTTTTGAAATTTTGTGCGAAAGGATATGATGACCTTGTTGATATGTCAAGTTATTTGATTGAGACTGTATTTGCAGTGGTGAATCATATTGTTTACCCTGTACTGATAGTAAACATTACCTAAATGTTGTTCTGTCATGTTGTATCTTGTTTATGCACAAAAAGAAACAAATCCTGTTTTTCAATTGTACAATTCGAAATGAAAAAACATATGCAAAACGTTCAAAACTCCTTTAAAATTATAATGATAAACGAGGAATATTGGGCCAATTTACAAAACACTTAGTTCACAAAATGGAATCCTATTAAAGAGTAACTGCAATGAGTGTAGGCTCATTCATAGAACTGTTTACATAAACTTACCCTATACTTGAATATGATTTAAAATTGTACTATGGAAAATTTGATATTACAAACCATTGAGGACTGTTGCTATCCTGATTCTGGTCGTTTGTTTTTGTTAAAGTAGTATGTTGTCCCTGTGCTCGAGTTACCTATGTCTGTGTTCCTAATTAATTATTTTTCTACCATTAGGAGTTTCGTTAATTATTTGACTATTTGCTGTAATTATGTAATCTTATACTGAAAGTATGGTCAATGGATATCATTAGTATTATCACTATTATTATCATTATTATCATTATGATAATGATTATTATTAAAAAAAATATTATTATCATTATTATTATCATTATTATTATCATTATTATTGTTGTTGGTATTATTATTGCTATTATTTTGATTATAATTATATCATCATTATCGTTCTTAATCGTATTATTCTTATAATTCTTACTATTCTTATTATTCTTATATCAATATTACTATTGTTCTTATTATTCTTATCCTTATTCTTATTATTTATTTCATCATTATTATCATTTTTACTAGTATCATTATTAGCATTGTACATAATTCTGTTCATTGATGATATGACATGCAACGAAGCAATAAGAACATCCATTTTTTGAAGAATTAGAGGAAAACAATATGAAAAATATATATTATCGCCGTAACAAAACAGTTATACGTCACCAACTAATTAATAGGACATGAAACAATTAAAGAGTACAAACCCATAAGCATTTTATCTTTGAATTTAACAACAGATGTTAAGTGTTTATTGGCTATATAAGGCAAAGTTGACCCAGTATGCATATTGAATAGTAGGTATTTGTCGCATAGCAGGCCAGATAAAGCATTTCTTCACTTTCTTACATTGGAGATCTTTTAATTTTCTTTCTTTAAAGATCATGGAAGTTTCAGAGCAGTACATATGTAGATCCCAGGTAAAATGAGTACACCCATTAAACACAAAAAAGAGCAACATTGTAAATTCGAGGAATATGTCACTGTAGAATATGTCACTTTAGGAACAAATGGGGTTAGGTAGAAGAGGACTTAATGCTGAAATATTAATGTTGGAAATTTATTGATATTTGAGATGTTTTTACTTGAGACACCACTGTAAGGTGTAAATTGATTGATATACATTCTTACTTGACTGTGTATATATTGCTTTGACATATGCTCGTGAAGAATGATTGCATAACTGGAAACTTAGAAATTAAACCGAGCTAAATGATAGAAACAGCTTTTAAAACATTGCATAAGCGCTTTAAGGTTCCTATGTAAAGACTGTGCACTTTGAGATTATACATCATAGAGTAGCATAGTGGCCTCAAAGACGATGCAATTTGTGCATTCCATGGTGAGGTCAACCAACACATTGTGGATGCCTGCTGTAGTACTGTATCGTATCGTAGTGTATTGTATTGACTGTTCCGTAAGGATACAAAAGTTTCCACTAACACTAATCTTACTAGAAGGTTTAACAGTGGGCTTCTCAGATTAACAATAAAGTATGAAAACTTTACCCATTGCAATAGACAAGGAATGAGAGCCAGCAGCCCTGATAGAGGACGTGTTGCTCTTGGGTGTCCGAGGAAGAGATTATTCTGGCAGAGAGGGCCATCGCTTAGCTAGAAAGATAAGCAAAGGGCGCGGATCTGTGGGGGTGTTAAGGGGTAGTCGATGTACCCTAGGCACAGAGCGCCCGCTGGGGTTGGGTTTCCTCTGGCTGGACCACCAGCAAGTAGTATTCCATAGGGCTTAAGAGGCGATATTACCCACATACCTGTAGGCCACAAAGCAATAACATTGGAAATCACCAGCAACAATGACACCTCTGTAAGCACACATGCTAGGTGTCTGTTTGCTTCAGAACTATCTCTATACATAAACACACACATAAATACATAGCGTAAGCTGTTCCTACTAAAGAATAACAACCAAATACATTTAGAGCATAGGGATTTGTAAAGGAAATAGGACGTGAATTGTTTGCATTTTAAGGAAATCGTGAATGTCAAGATCGAATTTCTCCTTCAGTGTGTGTAATATTGTGCCAATGCAGTTGGCCCTGTCGCTGGACTCTGCTAGGAGTGCTTTAAGCTAGGTATCAGCAGCGGCCAGAGAGAATTGTGTGTTTTAATTGGATTATGTTCCCGCGTTGCTGGCAGGAACAAGCAGCTCTCTCCCCGCGAGGCGGCGGAGTTCACGCCTGGGCTTTACCATTGGCTGAGCCAGATAAGAAGGGTCGGGGGGTAAAGCCTCCTGTATTTAATCAACTCGCCCGCTCCCCAGGCCGCCTGGCTGCTGAGTTCATTCCTGTCATTTGTGGCCGCGATCTGATAGCTGAAGAAAGGGGCGAAGGCTTTGATTCCAATGCAGCGCCGCTTCTTTGCCTTTCACTGCAATTGGAATTGTCAAAATACGATGAATTGTGTCAATAATTGTGTGGCTGATTTGAATTGTCACCATCTAGTATGCGATAACCTAATTCCTTATTAAATAGCAGTGTTTATCGGGCTATTCTTCTCTGCATATCTGCAGTGCCCACGTGGAAAATTGTCGTAATTTGGTTAATTTTAGGTAAAGGTAATGTGTTTTATTCGCACCAATCTGACAGGATTCAATAACTATTTCAATCAAAACACATAATTTATTAAAATAGAAGGTATAAATGATTTTAAAAATCATGTGATATAAACTACTAAACCGTTTTTGTCGAGGTTTGAGAATATGTGATGATATGCTGCTTAGATATTTAGGTACAATGCTTAAGCGACTAATTCTGGCGTGTAAAGTTACTTGCACTGCAAAATGGTATAAAAGGGAGTTTGCATACTGTACATATATATATATATATATATATATATATATATATATATATATATATATATATATATATATATATATATATATATATATATATATATTCTATGCTATTTATGATATAGCATCTTTTTCGAAATATACAATTTAGATCCTATCCTTATCTAACTACATTTCTTTCTACTAATCATATGCTGCATATTTTGTAATTAACTTTCAGTCTACAGAATTTAGTTTCTACTTTCGACTGACGCATATTTTCTGTCAGGCATAAATTGCTGTATATATGTTTATGGCATGCCGTTTTGGCCAGGGGTATGCACGATAAGTCACATATGACCTTATAAGGGCCGCCCCGGGTGGTGCCGTGTAGAGAGGTTCAGGTGTGACTATCAGCCTCGTTCCCGTTCCAGCAGCCTCGTTCCCGCGCCAGCATACGGGACCTCTTCCCTCCGCTCCCCTCCACCTCTGACATGCTAATATTGATCAACAGACGAACTCTGATCCCACTGACATTTTCAGCATGTTGCCATGACAACATGTGGTACAGAGCAAATTCGTCATTTGGCAAAATGTGAACACAGATCGTCTCTAGTTTCTCGTAATTTCAACAGATAATTTGAAGTGAGAAATCAGTCGACCAAATGTGCAGCAAAGTGTTTCACCTAGGTGGCTGGCAGTGTCCGGTCTTGAAGAGTGAAGAGGCGAGGGACATCTTGGCATTGCCCTGCACAAAGTGGCCTACTGACAAGGACTACTTAGAAACTGACATGATATACAACTTGGCCATCTAACTGGTCAAAGCTTTCAAAAACGTTTAAAGTACATCGCAAAATCCACTTTAGAATTGTGCAAAACTTTGCATTTTGGTTATTGAATCCGTATTAAAAAGCATTCATATTAAATATACTATTGTCTTATGTCGTTTATCACATTCCAAGAGAAGGTATTGAGAAAGAACTTCCGACAGAAGGTTTAATTTCAAAACTTCCTTAGGTATGTCCTACTTCGTTTACATAATACCTCCGCAATGTTGGTTGAGAGTTTGTGAGGGAAAAGTCTTTTAGTCACCAATACGCTTTACATCATCTAATTGGAGAGGTATGCTAAACTCAGGAATGCAGTCAGTAAGAATGGGTCAAAGATCATGCATTGTATGTATGTATGCTCTCACGTAAAAATCATACAAATAAAGTACATAGTATAAAAATAGTATAAAAACTAAATGGTTGAAGATGATGAGCAATGGAAGTGAGCTACATAGCAACACATTAATGAGAAGGAAATGAGTACAGAACTTATAATGCAAATAAGGTAGACTAACAGGCGAGAGAAACAATGAAATCAAGGTTAGCTACTAACTCAGAACAGAACGGGATAGTCATATTTTAGATATAGAAACAAGCTCCAATATAATGATAAAATGGTAACTAACAAATATAGGTGTACACAATGCACACACAGTCTAGATTCGCATTGATTTC
>OZ012694.1:44012486-44027999 GCA_963942565.1 Maea johnstoni | reverse complement strand
TAGCAAACTTCAACATGAGCGTGCGTGTGAACAGAAGTGTCATTATTAATAACCTCTGAATATATTATGACTTTTGGCTTATTTTGATTTGGCTGGGGTATGAATGAGTCAAGAATGACTGATTGTGTTAATGTAGTGTGTAAAGTGACACTGTGGCGGCCATTGTTCTGAGGGAAGCCCCATTGCAGACAGATTAGAATCACTAAGAGGTGCATTACGGAGGCCTCTATCACAAAAACAGCCTCACAATAGCCGGGTATCGATGAAACTGTTCACCTGTGACGGGGGTCGGCCATACTGGGATGCTCAGTTTCATAGTATGCTTGCTGAACGCCCCTGCTTGTTTGATAAGCTATTTAAACGTCACTGGCAATCAGTTCTGTTATTGTAGTGAGAGTATCGCCCGGCATCGCCTTTCTACTCTTGCCGTGTTTGCGGCCGATCAACAACCATTCGAGCTGACACTGGAACCATTGAGGCCACTTAAATCCACACTTAGACGTCATTATCTACTTTACTCGACAACTCGCTTCCATTTCAGTGTAACTTAAAACACCATAGGAAAAAAGCGTTTCAGCGGAATGAGGCCTTGCAGATAGATACTCTAACGGGGAACAGGAAGTCATACTTCTCCAAATGGCCGGAGTCGCCAAGTACTTCCATCGCTATGACACAGCGGCAGTTACATGTCAAAAAGATTGAAAAAGATACCACTAATCTGGTGTGTGTGTATATATATATATATATATATATATATATATATATATATATATATATATATATATATATATATATATATATATATATATATATATATATATATATACATACATACGTTCCGTTCAAAGGGACATTTTGAATAAATTTAATGTCTTGCAGTTGTTGGATGTTTTATTTTTGTTTTGTTTTTTGCTACTCAGTTCACCATAATCGTTCGACATAAAAATGGATGATATAAATCAATATTGCCTCAGGAATATGTATCCATTTTCAAGGAAGCAATAAGCGTTCTATCATATTCTAGAAGCAAAACGATTGATTTCTCCTGCAGGTTTGCTGCCACTAGAGATGTGGGAAATGACCATTGAAATTAATTCCTAAATTAGATAGGTGTCAATCAGGCGTGGAGGTGCCTTGGGGATTATGTCCGGCTGGTAGAATTCGTGTTCTCTTGTAGATCTACTCAGGCAATTACTCGCCCACCTAGGTAGAACCCTCCTCTGCCGCGGGTATCCCACCCTCAGGAATGCCCTCCCCTCTACCCGGCTACCCCGTTTGGGCACGTCACCATGACGATGGCAAAAGGGGTGCAGATAGGATTAGTGGTGTCTTGCAATACGGCGGGAGAGTGGCATGTGCCAGAGCGGTAGACATAGAATACCCATTCTGGTGGCATGGTAAACCACCAAATGTTCTTAGCTGTGCTAAAAGGAAATAATAATGACTTAACTGCATCCGCTACAAAGCCCTGTATAATTATCAGGGTAATAGAGATGCTATATGGGAGGGAGAGGAGTGCGTGTGTGATAGGTTTAGTGCTAGGATGAGATGTGGATGACCACCTAGTGACCGTACTAAGTGAGAGATCAAATATGAGTGGACAGCTACTTACCTTACTAAGTAAGCGATCAAATGAGTGAACACCTAGTGACCGTACTAAGTAAGACATCAAATATGAGTGAACAGCTACTTAACTTACTAAGTAAGCGATCAAATGAGTGAACACCTAGTGACCGTACTAAGTGAGAGATCAAATATGAGTGAACAGCTACTTAACTTACTAAGTAAGCGATCAAATGAGTGAACACCTAGTGACCGTACTAAGTAAGACATCAACTATGAGTAAACGCCTACTTACCATACTAAGTAAGCGATCAAATGAGTGAACACCTAGTGACCGTACTAAGTAAGAGATCAAGTATGAGTGAACATCTAGTGACCGTACTAAGTAAGAGATCAAATATGAGTAAACACCTAGTGACCGTACTAAGTAAGAGATCAAATATGAGTAAACACCTAGCGGCCGTACTAAGTAAGAGATCAAATATGAGTAAACACCTAGTGACCGTACTATGTAAGAGATCAAATATGAGTAAACACCTAGTGACCATATTAAGTAAGAGATCAAATATGAGTAAACACCTAGTGACCGTACTAAGTAAGAGATCAAATATGAGTGAACACATAGTGACCGTACTAGGTAAGAGATCAAGTATGAATAAACACCTAGTGACTGTACTAAGTAAGAGATCAAGTATGAGTGAACACCTAGTGACCGTACTAAGTAAGAGATCAAATGTGAGTGAACACCTAGTGACCGTGCTAAGTAAGAGATCAAGTATGAGTGAACACCTAGTGACCATACTAAGTAAGAGATCCAGTATGAGTGAACACCTAGTGACCATACTAAGTAAGAGATCAAGTATGAGTGAACACCTAGTGACCGTACTAAGTAAGAGATCATGTGGGAATTGATTCATGTTTGAAATTTTGAAGAATGTGGGTGAGGGAGCTTCAACCTTCCAAGAGGAAAATCACACCACGAAGCAACGTCTTTAGTGCATACCGTAACAACATTGCACCTGTGCTGGGATAGATCTAGAAAAGGCAAAGAGAAAGATGGAATGCAGAGCAACCCCCTCAACCCAGGAAGAGGCAAATGACGTGACAACAAAACTAACAACTTGGAAAAACGATGAATTTTAAATCATATTTGTCGTGTAACCTATATCATACTCAAAAATTAATTGAACTATTTGAATTTAAATGCATTTGAGCATGTCGAAAATCGCCAGTGCTTTGGGCATAGCCACGTTTAAGAAATATGCCTGGTGAGCTGTGTGGTGCTTCAATAGAAAGGTGGCCTTTCACAACAGGTGAAATATTACCCATATATATATATATATATATATATATATATATATATATATATATATATATATATATATATATATATATATATATATATATATATATATATATATATATATATATATATATATATATCATGAGATTGTGAGGACCGTGGTGGTCACTATCAACGGGTGGTCGCTGGAATAGGAAATTTAAAGAGTTGTTAATGAAAGTGTATAGCGCTGATATGGGAGGTGATGTTTGAAACCTCTATCGCGAGCATGCAGCTTATTATGGGTAATGGCATTACTCATGAAGGAAATTTGAAACGAAATTGAAACGATTTAAAACCGGACTAGATATATGGTAGTAATTTCTTAAAAGATTGAATCGAGCCAAAATGGTTTTCATTTTTTTAAGATTATATATGAGTTATATAATAGCTATGATTCATAGAAATGAAAAGAAAGAGATGATGTCTTAGGGGCGTGCACTATTTCAACTACCAAACTACCGGTATCTACCTGTGGGCTGTCTGACAGCTCTGACAGGGCCAGGTGTCTGACAGACTAATGCTCAAGCAAAGCACTTGATAATATTCCAATTCCGCAATGACAAAAGCTCGGATAGACGAACATGTAGATGTGAAAACGTCTCCCCGGTGGTAGCTGACTGTGGCATTCGTGGGGGGGTTTAGGGGGCTGCCGTCTGACAAATATGAGTGAACACCTACTGATCGTACTAAGTAAGAGATCAAATATGAGTGAGGCATTTGTAGGGGGCTGCCGTTTGACTGTGGCATTTGTAGGGGGTTTAGGGGGCTGCCGTCTGACTGTGGCATTTGTAGGGGGGTTAAGGGGGCTGCCGTCTGACTGATGCATTTGTAGGGGGGTTTAGGGGGAGGCCGTCTGACTGTGGCGTTTGTAGGGGGTTTAGGGGGAGGCCGTCTGACTGTGGCATTTGTGGGGGTCTAGGGGGCTGGCGTCTGACTGTGGCATTTGTAGGGGGGTTAGGGGGCTGGCGTCTGACTGAGGCATTTGTAGGGGGTTTAGGGGGCTGCCGTCTGACTGTGGCATTTGTAGGGGGGTTTAGGGGGAGGCCGTCTGACTGTGGGATTTGTAGGGGGGTTAGGGGGCTGGCGTCTGACTGTGGGATTTGTAGGGGGGTTAGGGGGCTGGCGTCTGACTGTGGCATTTGTAGGGGGGTTTAGGGGGAGGCCGTCTGACTGTGGCATTTGTAGGGGGGTTAGGGGGCTGGCGTCTGACTGTGGCATTTGTGGGGGGTTTAGGGGGCTGCCGTCTGACTGTGGCGTTTGTAGGGGGTTTAGGGGGAGGCCGTCTGACTGTGGCATTTGTGGGGGTCTAGGGGGCTGGCGTCTGACTGTGGCATTTGTAGGGGGGTTAGGGGGCTGGCGTCTGACTGAGGCATTTGTAGGGGGTTTAGGGGGCTGCCGTCTGACTGAGGCATTTGTGGGGGGTTTAGGGGGCTGCCGTCTGACTGTGGCGTTTGTAGGGGGTTTAGGGGGAGGCCGTCTGACTGTGGCATTTGTGGGGGGTTTAGGGGGCTGCCGTCTGACTGTGGCATTTGTAGGGGGGTTTAGGGGGAGGCCGTCTGACTGTGGGATTTGTAGGGGGGTTAGGGGGCTGGCGTCTGACTGTGGGATTTGTAGGGGGGTTAGGGGGCTGGCGTCTGACTGTGGCATTTGTGGGGGGTTTAGGGGGCTGCCGTCTGACTGTGGCGTTTGTAGGGGGTTTAGGGGGAGGCCGTCTGACTGTGGCATTTGTGGGGGGTTTAGGGGGCTGCCGTCTGACTGTGGCATTTGTAGGGGGGTTTAGGGGGAGGCCGTCTGACTGTGGGATTTGTAGGGGGGTTAGGGGGCTGGCGTCTGACTGTGGGATTTGTAGGGGGGTTAGGGGGCTGGCGTCTGACTGTGGCATTTGTAGGGGGGTTTAGGGGGAGGCCGTCTGACTGTGGCATTTGTAGGGGGGTTAGGGGGCTGGCGTCTGACTGTGGCATTTGTGGGGGGTTCAGGGGGCTGCCGTCTGACTGTGGCGTTTGTAGGGGGTTTAGGGGGAGGCCGTCTGACTGTGGCATTTGTGGGGGTCTAGGGGGCTGGCGTCTGACTGTGGCATTTGTAGGGGGGTTAGGGGGCTGGCGTCTGACTGAGGCATTTGTAGGGGGTTTAGGGGGCTGCCGTCTGACTGTGGCGTTTGTAGGGGGTTTAGGGGGCTGCCGCCTGACTGTGGGATTTGTAGGGGGGTTTAGGGGCCTGCCGTCTGACTGTGGCATTTGTAGGGGGGTTTAGGGGGCTGCCGCCTGACTGTGGCATTTGTAGGGGGTTTAGGGGGAGGCCGTCTGACTGTGGGATTTGTAGGGGGGTTAGGGGGCTGGCGTCTGACTGAGGCATTTGTAGGGGGTTTAGGGGGCTGCCGTCTGACTGTGGCGTTTGTAGGGGGTTTAGGGGGCTGGCGTCTGACTGAGGCATTTGTAGGGGGTTTAGGGGGCTGCCGTCTGACTGAGGCATTTGTAGGGGGTTTAGGGGGCTGCCGTCTGACTGTGGCGTTTGTAGGGGGTTTAGGGGGCTGCCGTCTGACTGTGGCGTTTGTATGGGGTTTGGGGGGCTGCCGTCTGACTGTGGGATTTGTAGGGGGGTTAGGGGGCTGGCGTCTGACTGAGGCATTTGTAGGGGGTTTAGGGGGCTGCCGTCTGACTGTGGCGTTTGTAGGGGGTTTAGGGGGCTGGCGTCTGACTGAGGCATTTGTAGGGGGTTTAGGGGGCTGCCGTCTGACTGAGGCATTTGTAGGGGGTTTAGGGGGCTGCCGTCTGACTGTGGCGTTTGTAGGGGGGTTAGGGGGCTGGCGTCTGACTGAGGCATTTGTAGGGGGTTTAGGGGGCTGCCGTCTGACTGTGGCATTTGTAGGGGGGTTAGGGGGCTGGCGTCTGACTGAGGCATGTGTAGGGGGTTAAGGGGGCTGCCGTCTGACTGTGGCGTTTGTAGGGGGTTTAGGGGGCTGCCGCCTGACTGTGGGATTTGTAGGGGGTTTAGGGGGCTGCCGTCTGACTGTGGCATTTGTAGGGGGGTTTAGGGGGCTGCCGCCTGACTGTGGCATTTGTAGGGGGTTTAGGGGGCTGCCGTCTGACTGTGGGATTTGTAGGGGGGTTAGGGGGCTGGCGTCTGACTGAGGCATTTGTAGGGGGTTTAGGGGGCTGCCGTCTGACTGTGGCGTTTGTAGGGGGTTTAGGGGGAGGCCGTCTGACTGTGGCATTTGTGGGGGTCTAGGGGGCTGGCGTCTGACTGTGGCATTTGTAGGGGGGTTAGGGGGCTGGCGTCTGACTGAGGCATTTGTAGGGGGTTAGGGGGCTGGCGTCTGACTGTGGCATTTGTGGGGGGTTTAGGGGGCTGCCGTCTGACTGTGGCGTTTGTAGGGGGTTTAGGGGGAGGCCGTCTGACTGTGGCATTTGTGGGGGTCTAGGGGGCTGGCGTCTGACTGTGGCATTTGTAGGGGGGTTAGGGGGCTGGCGTCTGACTGTGGCATTTGTAGGGGGTTTAGGGGGCTGGCGTCTGACTGAGGCATTTGTAGGGGGTTTAGGGGGCTGGCGTCTGACTGTGGCATTTGTAGGGGGTTTAGGGGGCTGGCGTCTGACTGTGGCATTTGTGGGGGTCTAGGGGGCTGGCGTCTGACTGAGGCATTTGTAGGGGGTTTAGGGGGCTGGCGTCTGACTGAGGCATTTGTAGGGGGTTTAGGGGGCTGGCGTCTGACTGAGGCATTTGTAGGGGGTTTAGGGGGCTGCCGTCTGACTGTGGCGTTTGGGGGGGTTAGGGGGCTGCCGTCTGACTGTGCCATTTGTAGGGGGTTAGGGGGCTGCTGTCTGACTGTGGCGTTTGGGGGGGGGTTAGGGGGCTGCTGTCTGACTGTGGCATTTGTGGGGGGTTTAGGGGGCTGCCGTCTGACTGTGGCATTTGTGGGGGGTTAGGGGGCTGCCGTCTGACTGTGGCATTTGTAGGGGGTTCAGGGGGCTGCCGCCTGACTGTGGCATTTGTGGGGGGTTTAGGGGGCTGCCGTCTGACTGTGGCATTTGTGGGGGGTTTGGGGGGCTGCCGTCTGACTGTGGCATTTGTAGGGGGTTCAGGGGGCTGCCGCCTGACTGTGGCGTTTGTAGGGGGTTTAGGGGGTTGCCGTCTGACTGTGGGATTTGTAGGGGGTTTAGGGGGCTGCCGTCTGACTGTGGGATTTGTAGGGGGTTCAGGGGGCTGCCGTCTGACTGTGGGATTTGTAGGGGGTTCAGGGGGCTGCCGCCTGACTGTGGCGTTTGTAGGGGGTTTAGGGGGTTGCCGTCTGACTGTGGGATTTGTAGGGGGTTTAGGGGGCTGCCGTCTGACTGTGCCATTTGTAGGGGGGTTAGGGGGCTGGCGTCTGCCTTTGGCGTTTGGGGGGGGGGGGTTTAGGGGACTGCCGTCTGACTGTGACATTTGTAGGGGGTTTAGGGGGCTGCCGTCTGACTATAGTAGGGGGTTTAGTGGGCTGCCGTGTGTATTGTGAGCACGGCGTCGGGGGCGGGGATGGCCACCGTGATGACCAGTCTACCTTATCCGCTCATCCCCGCCAGTTTCCTCCGCAAACAATGGCGCCGACTTGGCTGATCCCCGCACCCACAGAGCCCTGACAGCGAGGCAGGCAGATGCAGCGCTAACCATAGGACGCGCAGGCACCCGGAACAACACAAAACACATACAACAAAAACTCCAGAGATTTTTTACAGATTGCCCCCAATACCTTGCTGTCTCGTGATGATTGACTGATGAGACTGATTTGAAAATCTGGCTTATCTTTTATACACATTCAAACACACCTGGGGAACCAAGGGCCATCCTACTTAATGAAGTTTCTGTTTTGCTGAAGTTTGTTAGAAAGTTGGTTTGTGTTATCCTGGACCCCTACTCGACGTTTTCACAATGCTTCCAGCTTTATTTGTCAATTAAATCTATATCACCCTTAGAAACCATAGGTGAGAGTTATGATTCGGTTATTAGTAATGGATAAATGTAATGGAGCTGGTTTTATAACTCTGCCCTATCTTAGGAAGGAAAACTATCATCGCAATGATACAAGAGTTCTGAGGAAATACATTACCTGATTTTGAGTTTAATTCTGCATTGTCAAGACGCAGTCAATATGACATTCACATGCATACATACATACATTTTGGCATCGTCTACCCACCTTGGGTAATACCTTACCTAGGCACTTTTAGTGTGTTAACTGTTGAACATGGTCATAATCACGTATTACATAGAGAAATACGTGTAAGCGCTGTACTGTCATTCATTTCTACTGTGACATGATAATTCATATCTCATTTTAACTGTCTTTTTATTTCAACATTGTTCCAAAGAAACCAATTATTTCAAAATTTAGAAAGAAACAGCATTGTTCCAAAGAAATCAATTAATATGCTAGTTTATCTTAAATGCTAAAGGAAATGGAGATTTTGTTTCAAAGTCGATTAATAAAGTATTTCACACACATTTGAAGTGCATTTAGATGTGTATATATTGTAAAAGTATATGTCTGCGACAGGCATTCTCGTTGCGTTGATGAATGATGAGGTAACGTATGATATGCCCATGAATACAATCTACACATAAGGCTGCTTGACGTGTATCTACCCCATCCTTTTGAAACTCGTGGCTAGCAATCCAACCGCCCAAATCCCCATTATCCATTCGTGGGATTTTTTTCGAAAATAGTTACACCCCCAAAGGCTGGCACTTTGAAACTGAATAGGTTATAAATGACAGCCTAATTATTGGAAAGTCTGCAGTTAAGATCTAATGTCTTGTAAGCTCTCAAGCGGCTCGGAGGACCCTCCCCTCCTTTTAGCACGAGAAGGGGCCTGTGATTGATGCTCTGTCACACAGTGGGCCTGCCCCCTCCCTGGAACACGCACAGACCATTAGCAAAGAAATCAACTGAATTAATGCTGCCACTCAAGTGCAGCAGGGAGCGAGTTTTTAACGCATGTTTCTGTGTGACAATTGTGCAACGATCATTGCCATCACGGCATGAATTTCCCAAAACTTCGTTACTCAATGTATATGATAATGATAATAATAATAATATTAATAATAATAATAATAATAATAATTATTATTATTATTTTAATAATAGTAATGATAATAATAATAACAATAATAATCAGATATTAATGATAATGATAATAATAATGATAATAATAATGATAATGATAGGTAGTAGTAGTATCATGATTAACATTCTTATCATAAAAGTTGTTATTATAAACCTTATTAATCTTATCATTTTTATTATACTCACTATTGTGGTTATTATCATCACTCTTCATCCTCTTCTTCCTTATTATCATTATTATTATTTTTATTATTATTATTATCATTATTATTATAAAATGTTATCAATTTTATTACTTTTATTATTATTATTATTGTTATTATTATCGTCATGAGAATAATCGTCTTCTTCATCATTTATTGATGTATTTCTATTACAGTTTTTATTCATATTCTTTTTGATTGTCCTGTTTCATTATGGGTAGGCTATTATCAATGTGTTAAGGATTATGCACACGGAAACCTAGCATATCACGTGTTCGTCCGGTCCTTCATAACTATATTCTATTAAACCTCTCCTTGACGATCATCTTACCCAAACGGGTAAACTTTCCTAGTGGGTAGAATCTTAGTGCAATGGACACAACAACCACAGTGATCGCAATAGGATATGTTCATATCTTGCAGATGTATGTATTTAGAGGTTTCACTGCATAGTCTCGTTATGTTGGTTTCCTAATGGGAAGAACGGTTATGCGCATGCTCATGTTAAGAACACATAGACAAATAGTCTTAACTTATTCGATACTTTTGAGACTCAAAATAACCAACTGTATTTGGATATATGTTGCTAATCTAAGCACAGTTTGGAATCTATCTGGAGGAAACAATCTAATCAGAAACAAACAGCTGCCCTGGGAATGTGTTTGAATTCCTTCGCTCTAACCAATTCATTTCCAGCTTTATCATATATCCAGGCATCAATTGCTAAAGAAACTTATGCGATATTGGTTCATAACTAGTTTGCCTACCACACTACCATCCTAACTTGGTTATGTTGTGTTTATATTGTAAATATTCATATAATGAATCGAATTACTATGAATCCAATATGTTTTTGTGAACTTGAATTACAATTAGCAGCAATATATGTACAACAGTACGTTTGTAGCAAGCCAAGATAAAAAAAAAAGCCAGGATTTAAGGCTGGTCACCTGTTTCCCACATGTAGAAATAGCCCACTTCGCGGGAGGTCCTCCTGAAGAACTTCTTTATTGGTGGCTAAGCTGTGTTTGATTATGGTATGAGTGTAACATTAGCGGCAGAGTCTCTGGCGGGGTAATAGTTAGTGAAGGCTCCGCCGGTGGCTCTGCGATATTAGCTTCTCCGGCACGTCGTGCGCTCGTAGCTCACGTTGATAGCGGGGCTGGCTGCAGGTGAACCGTGGAAACCCACGATGGGGTGTCAGCTTGGGTGCTGCAGGAACGGGCACGCTGCTACTACTGGTATAGGGAGGGTGTGGAATAGAACATCAGCGGCGGATTCTGTAATACTGGGAATGATAGCATGTGTGCATACAGGGTTAAAACTAAACTAACTTCGCAAACACTTCAGTTGTGTATGTATGCCTGCTCTGGCTACGTAATAATTGTATTTTTGCTGTTGCATATGTATTGACTGCATGTCCAAATACAAAAAAGTACAAGTTCATCTAGATAGGGTAATACCAAAACTAAATACCGTAACATAATAACTTACCATCTGTTTATGTACTGCGCAGCAATACTGATATATTCAAACCCGTTGTAGGAAAACAATTTAGTCTAAAATGTATATTCTGCATCAGGAGCGATAATCGTCTTATGATGATGTATTTGTTGTATTCAATACTAGTTGTCACTATGTATGTAGTATCAATTGTATGATATATTTGTTGTATTGAATACTAGTTGTCACTATGTATGTAGTATCAATTGTATGATATATTTGTTGTATTGAATACTTGTTGTCACTATGTGTGTAGTATCAATTGCGTGGCTCTGTTCCTTTGCCTTAATTAAGGCACTAGATAACACATGCTGCATAACTAAGGGTTGAAGCCCTGCGCTGCACCAAATAAAATAAATACAACAAATACTTCAAAATGTATTATATTGTATTGTATGTTTATTGACTGAATCTCTAGGGTACAAAATTATACGGATACAACAAATCAAATAAACAAAAGATACATAGATAAATAATAGAACCAAAAATAGGAATATAGAAACACTACCAGAAAACAAGAAATACAGAGATAAGGAAAATTAGGATGCTGAAGTGTATACAAAGAAAACTGTTAGATAAAATGAAAATTGGTGTATACTGTTTCTAATCCTGGGATAGGGTTTTGTAATAGCAACGATTAAAAGATATTTGCCAAATTTTAAGTTCTTGAATATTGGATTCGACAATAACCACGAAAATAACTTTTTACCATCTTTATCAGGATCGCTTGTATAATTTGAGTTACTTTTCATCAATATACCATTATAATGGATCAGAATCACTATGTAGAGAAGGATCAAACGGCACTTATATAGTTGCTATTGAGCAGGTGTATGCATTCGTTGATAGAGTGCACTGCGTCTTACACCTCCATATTCAACATATCTCAAGAGCTTTTCACTGAAAAAGTGCATTGACAAATATTCGTATCAGTTTTTTAAAATGCTTGTTTTCGCTGGATGAGACTGGAAATATCGATTGATATAGCTTATATTATTCATCTACTAGTAGTATGTTTATTGACGCATTCATAAGTATACAAAGTACTATAGAAAGTGTAACTACCTGGATATCATCTAATGCAGCTACGCCATGCAGTGTGAACTATGGCATTGTTGATTAAGCGACAGGGCAAAAACGTCCATTGGAATATCGTTACATGTTTAGATAGAATGTGGTATTAAAAGTGCTTTGACTGGGTTGATCGACAACTACCTGTTCCTGGTGTTGGTTTTAGTTGAATTGTTCAAGTTTAATTAACATCATCCTCGCTTCAACATCAAAATACAGGTACGGTTCTCAAATCTAAGCATCGACAGACGCATTGGTAAGCCTCCTCTGCACGGAACTTAGATGTAATGCATTCCCTCTGTTACTTTCTGCAAATCTATTGAAGTCTGTGTATTTAACCACAAGCTCCAATTCTTTTTTTTATTTTGTTCTAGTTTTAGCCTCGAAGTAGACCATTTGAATTGAATTTATCCTGCATATGCGGCATTAGCAGGTTGTATGATGTGTTAAGGAACACGGTAATCTTGCTATCGTAAAATATAACTACATTGTATAGAATGATAAGTTTTCGCAAAGTAAATGCTAGTTTATTCGTGTACACTAAACAAAAACAAAAATGCAATGATAAAGCATTAATTCTTTCTCTTACATATTAGTAGTATTAAGATTAACTTTTTAAATATCAAAACAAAATTCAAAATGCGAGTGTATCCCTGTAGAATGCTAACAAATGTTTGCATTTCGCTGGCAAAGCACTATTCCTGGCACGTACTCTACTACTACTGCGGCAGGGAAAATTACAATTTTTTCCTCAAAGATTGGATTTACAGAGGTTTCGATCGATTTCCCACGTCCAGTGATTAGATTGAACATTATTACATCCATGAGCTACACAATCTACCGCTATTTCGCGAGTTATTCACTCAAAACATCTATAATGGACTTGAATGACGAGTATTCAGTATTACTCCAGCAGAATCGTCCACAGAAGTATTTCAGAAGGAGCAGTTCTCCCCCCCCCCCCCCCCCCCCCTTGGTGCTTACCAGAAATATAGAGTAGAGCAGAAAATGATTCTGCCACCGTTCTTTGTCGTCAGACCTAGCGCTAAATTCATGATTTTTCCGCGAGATAAAAAGTAAGCTCGGCTTTCACGGTCTTTCACTTGGATTAGGGCGTTCATTTCCTTAAGGATCCATAAACGGATTCCCAAAATATTTTCCACGCACAAAAACGTGTGATTAAGTGATGAAAAGCAGGTTTTTGGTGGAGACTATCGTGACTGTTCTGCCTTGCTGGCTCTCACGACCAGCTCCCATTCTGCGCGCTCTTCCGTACGCTTCACACATACAGGCAGCGCTAAGATAATATCGCCACAATCACAGCCACTAATACAAATTAAAGCATCAAATTAGTTATTTTATTAATATAATTAGAGCATTCTCTTGCGAGTGGAGACCGTTGCCTGGTCGTATCTCGCGAACAATAGGATTTGCTTTATCAATACTCCCGACAATACACGAGTGGAAGGCATCGAGGAATGATATTTTTATTAGCAGCGAAGAATGGTGAGGTTTTATACGAATCTTGTCGAGCACGAGTTTGCCCGGAAATATGTTTATGACAAAACGTGTGTGTTGAGGAGATATTACGCTAGGCCAGCTTTTGAGCGAGTAGAGTACATTAGCGCCGTAATGTTTGCGAGAGGGAATTAGCGGGGGCCATAATACCAGTTGCGTACGAGGATTATCAGAAACCTCTCACACCTCACAGCGCCGTGTGATTAACTCCGTATTAGCATGCCTCTGATTGGACAACACGAAAGAAATTCCCCAACAAATTAAAACTAATAATGACGAAGTCAAAGGCAGTGTAAAGAGCTGTTTATATAATTGCTTTCTGGCATGAGTCGCGGGCAGCGCCAGTAGTCAGCAGTCACGCGAAGCATTGTCACACGTGCCCACGGAGGCTAATGAAAACACGCCTTGCTATTGGCTCTTTATTAACACCTTGAGCTGATCATGGAGCTGATTAGGGCTGAGCTACGCTCTATGAGTCAAAAGCTTTATTATCGTCACACATACATCTCACAGCTATCGATAAATTAAGACACACCTGCGGGGAATGGCGGACACGTGTGTTTTCATGATAAGGCTGACGTACGTTGGACCAAACAGTAAAAATAAAACAGCGTCCAGTTTCGACCCGCATTGTGTGGTATCACCCTTTACGAATCACTGTTTACGAATATTCTACATGAACTCAGTATTTAGCTGCGAGGGTTGTCTATACTTGTCTCGCACATTACCCCACGAGGTATGATTGAATATGTCTATTCCATGATGATTGTGTCGTCACCATCAACTCTCCAATGTATTGGTCATTTTAAGGATCCCATTGATAAATAAAACATATCAAACGGTTGATGGTCTATGTAAAAATAATCATGGCAATAGACATGGAAGTGGGGCAGTTTACTGGGTACCTAATACGGCACAGACAGGGTGTTCCCAAGAACACCTTAACGAACCCAATAAACAGGGTGCCCCCAAACATCCCTGAGGAACCCTAAAGATAGGGTGCTCCAATTATTTCCATGAAGAACCTCAATGACAGGGTGCTCCCATAACCACCTTAACGAACTCCAGCTCCCAAAAACACACACCTCTGAGGAACCCTAAAAACTGGGTGCTCCACCTATTACCATGAAGAACCCCACTGCCAGGGTGCTCTCATGAAGGCCCTGAAGAGCCCTGGTGGGCGTGTCTAGGTTTGAGTGACAGGCCGGGTATGACCGGGGCAGGTGTAGTCTGTTCAACTGCCATGTTCACATGCACCCTTTGTAAAGGCATGAATAGTGTTCAGAGGGCGTGTTCAAATGCATCTTTTGCAGGTGTGTAAATAATGTTCATAACGCGTGCACATTCGCATCCATATGTGCCGCATTATTCCCTTATTTATGGCAGCGTATGCAGTTTAAAATGTATGTTTTCAATCTGTACACTATAGCCACTACGACCCAGTACTGTCCAACATAGATATGCATTTTCAAATAATCAAACTTCGGAGAAATGATTTAGACGAACCCTGTGAAAGGTTGGAAAGGTTGGCATTGAATGGATGAATTTATGTTGACTGTATGTTTTCATATACAAAATAGAATTCATTTCATTACATAAAGAGCTTTGTAAACATAAATGATAATTCAGAATACTAAAATTATGAATCTACGAAACAGACAAACCGAACCCAAAAATGTATATTGATAAGTGAACTTAAATTTGAACAATAGAAAGAACACGACATTAATGGTCTTGAAATTGCCCAAAAGAATGGTTAATCTTTTCACACGAACGAATTAGGACTGAGCAAAACAGTTGAATCAACTTACTAGTTGGATTTGTATAACTTACTATCACAGTAACTTGTTTACATTAAACATTGCTTGCTAAGGCGACTTAATGACACCTATGACACCTTTCAGATTGTTTCTTCTGGAATGCAATAAGCAAAATAATCTAAACCGAGTTGCACAAAAAGAGCTTTGATATTTACGCGATACTTTGTCGTCTCTCAGTATATTATGTTTCCTTTTACTGAACATATAATCCAGTGACGGGAGGATAGACGGATTCCATGTAATGTTTTGCTCTTCATAAGTTGGTCTCTCTGCACCACCATGAGCAGTAAGTGTTATTACTTGATACAAATAAACCTACAATCATCGAATGTAGTTTGCGAAAATATAGTACCTAAAGTCTCCTTATTATAATGAAATAAACCACCAGGGAATGCT
>OZ012694.1:43987486-44007486 GCA_963942565.1 Maea johnstoni | reverse complement strand
TGAGAATGTGTACCAACTACATATTTGTATTAGTATACATAGAGATGTGTACCAACTACATATTCGTATCAATATACATAGTGAGAATGTGCACCAACTACATATTCGTATTATTATACATAGAGATGTGTACCAACTACATATTCGTATTACTATACGTAGAGATGTGTACCAATTACATATTCGTATTATTATACATAGAGATGTGTACCATATACACATTCGTATCAATGTACAGGGTAAGGTGTGTACCACCTACATATTACCCTTTCACGTGAAACGATGATTTGACATCTTCTCGAGTGGACAAACAGGATCGCTGGTGACACACTCCCACCCCTCATATGCCTCTAAAATTATAAGTCTGCTCTGAGTGGTCGCTTACTTTACCCATTCATTAGCCGGGCCACGCCTTCCCCGCCTCAGATACAATCATATCGCCAGCCTGCATTGCGTGCGGACTCGCCGCTTATTGTACAGGCAATCACTGCTATTACCACTCAACTAGTGTATGCTCGTTATGATAGGATGCCAATATCGAATGCCGTCAAAGCGGGCGAGACAGCATGGGAAAACCAAAAACATAAAAGCTGTGCACCGGTGTAGTGAAACTTGAACCCGTTCCTAACGGCTTCGGTTGTAAGCTGAACGATACAAGTATGATAATATTTGTTATTTATGTTATCCTGAATGGATTCTTTGTCAAATAATGTTTTGTATACCGTATGGTTCTGTACATTATAAGTGCAGTCAATAAACATACAATACAATACAATATGTTTTAATGAAATGGCGTAAAGTGGCAAAACGGTTACTTGTTGTCAGAAGTGGTTCAGTAATATGTAGGATATAAGATCCATGGGGAGGATGTGTGGCTCATTGTGATATTGATATCCCTTTACAATGCACTACCACTGTTACGAAACGACTGAACGTCTGGTAAGAGGTGTTGTGTGTATGTTATCCACCAAAACTGCTCATGTGGTGAACAATTCGTTTTAGAACCAGAATTTTACAATTCTGGTACTACCAAACTTGAGGTCGTTAAGTACAAGATGACCGTTTAAGCGGTATGCTTGCAAAACTAAATATCACTTTTCTACAAACTAATTAAGGACTTGACTAAACTCTGCGATTAAACTGGGCAGCGTGACCGGTATGTGACCCCCTGTCACGTCATCAAACGGGTTCTCAGCATGGTCCCACCGCGGTAAACCATATAGCACGAGTGTTTGATAACACTCAATTAAAGCTCTCATCACGGCAAGGGCTCCGTGTGGTATAGGCCACGCGGTTAGACCAGGGTAGTGATTAAGTGCACTGTAAGCATCTTATAGCATCTTCATGTTTGGTAAACAAGTACGTCTCCGAACCGCAGCCCTATCACTACTCCTGCCTTCCGCATCCTCACACAGTCAGCCCACTTGATTTCTCGCCCCTAGCCGCCACTTCAAACCTCATAAAAACTGCCAATTTAAGTGCAAATTGCGTTTAAATAAACCAGGCTTAAGGATGTTTATGTAAAGCTAACAATATCCGTAAACTTGTTAATAGAGTATTAGCCGCAGCTGGGACCTTTCTTTTGTGCCGAGGAGGCTTAAGACTGCTGGCTTTCTTTCTCGAGTGCTACATGAACGGTTTAGCGATGAGACAATAGCCCGCTCACGTGCCGCCACTGGGTATTTACATAAGCCCAATACAGTGATCAGTACTCATTATCATAAGCCCAATACAGTGATCAGTACTCATTATCATATGCCCAATACAGTGATCAGTGCTCATTATCATATGCACGATATTGAAATCTGTTTTAAAGGCATCATCGATTTCTAAATGCCGTAATCAGAGAATTGACCGGGGAGAGTTTTGACATTTAACCAGATAGGTAGATAAGTGGTTTCTTGTCGAACATCGAAAATACGTTTAATTACGTTTTGAATCAAAGTACTTGCTAGCGCTATAAAGAGTATCGAATCCTTGAAATGAATTTCATATAATCTGTTTTTTACCACAATACAAATTTTGTTTTGAATAATTCACTAGGCCTACAGATATTTTGAGATTTACACTCAATATATTCGTGTAATCTTTAATCCCAAGATGAGGTTTGGGTATGATTTTAATTTTCAAATAAAAGAAATGGTGAGGGTTTTCAATGAAATGCTGTTTGTACGGATTTCAATGCGGGACAGCTAGTGATTTTGTAGCCTATTATAACTGTATCTTGCAATTAGACGTCCTAATTCTCTATTTAGAAGTAATGCTTACAACGTGCAACCCCAATAAGCATGTAGGAGAAAAACTCCCTCAAGTCAAGAAACACGTTACATCTTCCATTAGATAATTTACCTCCGGAAGTTGACGTCTTTGAAGTGATTTCCGCCCTGACAATCGGTATAATAGCAATTTCCGAGATGTACCTAAATAACGCAGCGGGTGAATGCCATCTCACACAAAAGTAACATTATGTCAGAACATCTTTTTTTTAAATGTTAAAAAACTTACTTTCAAAGATCATTTCCTGTCCATGACATGTTCACTTTGATAAACTGATTTAGTATATACTTAGAAGAGAAATTTCGTTCAGTTTGCTTTTCATTCCTTATACAATGGGGATGAAAATACTTGATATATATATATATATATATATATATATATATATATATATATATATATATATATATATATATATATATATATATATATATATATATATATATATGTGTGTGTGTGTGTGTGTGTGTGTGTGTGTGTGTGTGTGTGTGTGTAGAATGCTGCTCCTGGCTTCTCAGTCAAATCCAAACTTATGTTAATCGGCTTTGAGTGGCGGTGAATGCTAGTGGCATTCCAAAGGTTCACGGTTTTGTAATTGATACAAGTGTGTGAGGAAAGAGCGCCGGAGTCTGGTGGTCAGACAGAGCGCTCAGTAAGGCAACGCGCGGTGTCCGTACAGTGACAGATTACACCTCTAATGTGTGCATAATTCCCATTGTTTTCGTGAAACTCAGGCCTTTTAGCGCCCGCAAGGCAGACGTCAGATTTAGGTATGCATGACCTGCGTGCATTTGTCATACTCACACAACCATTTAACTCACGATTAATTCGTTGTCAGAAGGTAGACATTTACGACGTGATAAGCTTTCACCTTTGGTCACCAGGAGGCGCTACGAAACCATCAATGCAGTGAGGCAGCCGCTAGGATCACTTCATAGTTCATAATGGATATCTATGTGCCACACGTCGATCGAAAATATATAGGTTCATATGTGTAGAGATATAATTTTGAGTCATCCCTTACCCCTATGCAGAAATGTGTTGTTGCAACCATACGTGTGCAGCTGTTTTACGCGTGAACCATCACATTACTAGCTACTTCTTTCTAATACTTTTTCGGTATAAACATATTCCCAAAAGGAGAACAATATTGTTGCATTTTAGTGCACAAATTCTCATGGTATACTGTTAGAAGAAATGGCGAGCACTTAAAGTAGACGGACACTATTTCTTAAGTCATATTATGTTCATTTTGTATTTTCTGTTGATACCACACTCCTAATCTCTGTTATGTTTATTTTGTATTTTCTTTTGATACCACCCTCTTAATCTCTGTTATGTTCATTTTGTATTTTCTTTTGATACCACTCTCTCATTTCTTTTTGTATTTGTAATTTCATATATACGTATATGGTCAATACATATCACAAATTACAAATTCACACACGTCTAGTACTCAAATACGACCTCTGTATAATCAGAATCAAACAAACCATGTCTATGGGATCTCCTGATGCCGAAGGCAGGTAATTATACACTGTGCGGATTGGTTTAATGGCCAGAGCGTCATTAATATTGACTGACTTTAAGCAGTCTTGAGAACTACATATTAATATTGAGCCGAGATGTAGTCGCTCTTAAAGCGAGTAATACCGCTCCAAATCCGTTAGCATAACTAAGTGTATCCAGCCACTTTGGAAGGTGTAATTAAATTCTTAGAACTATCTTACTGATCAAACGAATACTTGCTCCAACAACACTAGCATATTAAGTTAAGAGGATTATAATTTGATGAAAGTTGATAAAATGCCATTTACAGTCAAATCTGTGAGGAATATTATCTGAATAAGTAGTAGTCTTGATACGGAATACCTGTAACATTGAGATCTGACAATTTAAAAAGAAATGATCCGTGCCTCCATCCATTGTATTAGATATTTAGACCGTTAAATCACAGATTTTCAATCACAAAAGTTGAAAAATGCGGTACTTTGATGAAATTTTTGTCATTCTTTTTTACATTGTAAATGTGGTTTCAAAATATTGTTAAACCCCTTTTAATACCGACAATTTCAATTTCATGAATTGTTTGTGATTCCGAGGGAGGTTTTATCGTTAAATGAGGCTTAATGTCGACAGTAAACGTTGCTCGAGCTTGCAATAAAAACAAGAGAAGATCACATGCGCTATGTCGTTGATAACAAAACGAACGCGTCTCATATGTTCCGAACAAAACGGAGCTATACGCCATCAAGTTTTCATTACCTTTTCGATAAAGTGGTGCACAACTGCACATGCAGTGATATTATGTCGATTGGTAAATTCAACATCAACGAGTAAAAGCTGTACACAAAAGAGTGTCCAATTTTGATGATACTTAAAATTCGATACATTTTGCAGTGAAACAATAAATATGAGCTCTAGAACTTGGATAATGAAACAGTGATGTGAAAGACATGAGAGCATGTCGAGGACAACAGAAGCGCCCTGACAAGCATTATTAGCTCACTTGCAATTTAATTAAGACATCATTCCGTGTGAAAAGACATGCCATACGGTGAAGGCAGTGTTAAATTTCCCGTCAAAGTTCAGGCTTTGACTGCGTAAAATCGAAACAGATGTGAAAATCAAACAAGGTATGAAGTGTGAGACCCCCACCGTGCTCCTCCGCACACCCCAATAGCAACCTGGGTGAGGGGCGTGACCCAATCACATTGCGAGTAATGATATCCCTGCGCTTAATGATATAGTGCGAAAAGAGGTAGCAGCCGGTAGAGCGCTTATACTGATGGAGTTATACATTGCCTTTGTTCCCCTATCGGAATGATAGTATCACAACAACAGAGCCTGAACCCTGCAACTGGCACTTCAGCATGAATGGCAGCAATTTCAGATATTAAACCTTTTACTGTAGCCTTTGAAGTAAGCGTACACAGAGGGTCAGTGGTGGGTAAAGGGGATGGGTGATTATTACAACACCATTAAATGGCAACTGTGAGATATCTGGCTATCGACAGCTGCCTGCCTGCACAGCGCGATCACTACAATGACAATTAGATCGTTTATTTGGTCCATCTATAGGCAAGTGGTGCGAGATATGAGAGGCTCTTCAAATTACCCCACTTCTATAAAGTCAGGAATACACATCTTATTTCGCCTGTTACCTTAGAAATACCAAATATTGAAACAAGGAAACAGACGAGAGTTAGAGTGTATTTGATGAGTTGTATATACAGGTAATTCTTATCGCATCAAATACGGCAGTGAAAACGAACGTGGGATGATGGTCACTAGTGTGGCGATGAATCTGTATTTCCACATTCCGCAAAGTTTCCCTTTGATGTGTGAAAAAGGTTAATAGATAAGTGTGGAGGGGCGTAAAATTGAAGCATATTCCTCCGTGATATGGTGGTATTAATACTCGCTAGAGCAAACAAATGCCTCGTGTTGGCGTTTGTGGGGTGGGCAATAGCAGTCTTACAGCAGGCAAGATAATTAGTGAATATAGAAGTGCAGACAACGAGCTCTCGTGCTGCTAAGTTACACAGGCCTGTTTGCCGAGAGCAGCCTCGGCATGCTCAGCCCCTTAATTGATAGATAAGTAGACTCAAAGCGAGTGAAAATAGCAAAACAAATGCAAAATCGCCATTGTATTGTAAACATCTCGAGCCCGCCAGACGCTTTTGATTTGTTTTGTGTATTTGCCTTCCACATTGCATCGGCGAAGGCAAATCTATTACGGTCACGTGACCCGTCTGGCGCGGCACTTAGTAGTGGCAGTGTCAGCAGCAATGCGCCAAAATGAACAGCTAAAGTGTAAGGGTGCTTATAAAGTTTACAATAACAACATCGATTTTCGCTCCTCACATAAATCTGCGGGCGAGCGCCACTAACAAACAATGTCACGAAGATGTCAATCTCTCTGTTGAAATAGCGAATCCTCAGGCCCTAAAGACTTCCTTAGGAACAACTAACAACTCGGGCGACGTTTGATAAATAGCGCGTCACATCAGATTGTTTCTCGCCGACATAATTGGCGCTGTAGGCATGTAAAAAGATGGCGTCAGTAAACGATGGCAACACGTTATCCCCAAGACCTCCCACTTTCACGGCGAGAAAACCTGCTACGAATTACGCAGACAGACAGCAATGAGGCGGCCATGAATCTTGCACGCCTAGTCAAGTCCCGGAGACGTGAAAACCTTTGAACCGGGGCAAAAGTGATCACATTAAACAGGGTTAAAATATAAGAGGTATTTTGATATGCATATTCAATATACCCTTAACGCATGTTTATTATTGTATTTGTGTACTTTTCTTGTCCTGTTGGACTGGTCAATAAAGTGCAATACTATACTCTTATTTTTACGCCTAGGCGTAGTCAATAAACATACATATGCAAACAACTATAACGAAAATATGTGCAGTAAAATTCATTAGGTGAAGAGTGGGCAACGAATGATTCTGATGTGTTTTAGATGCGATCGTACTTCAAGCTTCATGGCGGTATCACTCCAATCACTCGCACATTCATCCGCCGTCTTAATCTCCCGCCATTCTGGCGATAATCCCGCGTTAATGTTAATCTTATCAGGCTGGATGTCAACTATTTGCTTTTGAAGGGAACATAATTAAATCCGTGCATACTTTATACTCGTTAATTATTGTTGTGTTACTGTTTCTAGCGTGAGTCAGAGACGTGTAGGAATTTGCGTTCATGTAAAGAACGACTTCCGTTTGTATATAATACATTTAACTTTCGTTTTGTGTTCTTTAATAAGTTCGTGTGTTTGTCCTTTGTGATATTACAAAGAAAATATGTGTACTTTTTATGATCTTGTAATGTTGCAATTACAGTCAATACACATACAGTACAGGTTTTGGGTACACTAATATCATAGGTATCTCTCCCATGAAGGTATCTCTTTTAGTATGGCAACGGCCAATAATGAGTTTCCTGAGGGTCGCTATCCTCTAAAGTCTAATCTAAACTGCGAACTAACAACTCTTCCCCACTATTCCGAAAACTGGCCGCCATCTTGTGCCTTAAGGGGACAGGAGTGTTAGTACCTAGCAAAGACAAACTCCAGGCATGACGTCACAGTAATCAGACCTCCTCTAATTAAGACTACTTTGTGTCTAGTATGTGTCTTTAATGATATTTTAATGCTAATTTTTACATGGCGTGTCTAAATTGTGACATTTCGATAGGGGTTTTTCAAGTAGCCCGGGCTGACACTATTGTGGTATGAATGCAGGTTGAATTCAAATCAAATGTCAAGCCATTGCAGGTGTATCATTTTTCTAACTAATCACGTACGTATCTCAATACCAATTTCCGGCACATGGAAAAAATCACAAAAAGTTAAATTGAAAACATTCTAGAGTTAGTAAATACACTCGATCTGTCCGTGTCTTATAATACTAGTGCCCGGTATCGAGTATGTGTTGACGTGCCCTGAGTGGTGGTGTGGGCAGCTAGTTAGCAACCCGATCCTGGAAACGGTAGTGATTTACGCGGGGATTTATTCGCTGGCGTTCACGGGTCGAGGCGAGGCTACAACACAGACCCTGTTTGCCTTAACTACCCTCAGACTCTACCTGGGTTCGGCATGCGTGCCCGACACCCTATACCCAGCGCCGCCATAAAACATGTACCCACTAAATGGACTATGCACGGGAACCTACTTCATAATGTCCATTAACTACCAAATTACATGACACCCAGCTCACGGGAGGTTCTCCGCCAGAACTGCTCGCCATCTCGCCATATTGCACCCAGGCTCGGCGGGCGGGGGGAGAACGACTTTTCAGGATGATGGCTTCTAATAAGACCGTAATTGAGAACACACATCTGGGAAAATGCCCAACTCACCGTCAGATTCTTACTTGAAGATCACGTCTTTGAGGCAGAAAATAGAAACATTACACCAAGTATTAGCGCCTCTATGTGTGGTCTCTGACGAGGAAAATATCAAATCCAGAGACCAACTTTTCCCATGCATTGCTTGAAATGCTACCTCTAGATATGTGTAGTCATGACCACCTATCAATCTACCCACTGTAATGGGTTCAGCCAAATATACGAATAGTACGTGTCTCAATGAAAGACGTACATTTAGCCAGAAATCTGACTTGGAAGTAATATTAGTATAAGCGATATTTACTGTACTGCGCAACTTGGGAGGTTATCCGTGCATTTAGTGATATATGTGAGTGAGAGGTTGTGGTTGAGAGTGTAAATGGTACTTCTACGTCTAAACTTGTCCAAATTGCTCAGAGGTCTAAAAGATATGACAATTAGTATATTGCTGGACATTTTGCAACGGACACAACTTATCTAATGCTGTTGGTCGAATGCAGGAATGTTATCACAAAACGCAAAGGAATAACATTTTGATACTTACTAAACAAATGTAAAGATTATAGAGTACGAGAATATTTGCACATTCTTTGCGGTTCATGAGGCAGTTCAATAAGTTGAAACTGAGACACAGTATCATAAGGTGCTGTGTTAGTTACCTATATGCTTTATTGGCTGTACAAAAGCATGTTACAATTACATCGCTAGACCGTAATACATTAAGACACCGATGAGTCTCGACATGCAAACGAACAGCAACAACCCACTGGATATGAATACCCATTTGTGTTTCTTCTGTACTAAATGTAATGTTTGTTCTTCTGATCGGCATTTCCTAAATTCTATGTTATTTCTGTTTTATCAATAAATATACAAAATACTTATGTAGAATAATCAAGTATCTATATACGTCTTGGATCGGGTAGAACCCTTTGAATATTTGCGACCATAGGACAAGGCAATACGACACCATTCTATAAAATACGAGAGGGTGGTGCTCGTACGGAATCATACCTGCGAAAACGGTACAATGTTTGCATGTTGAGAAACCTCAAAGAGGCCGTTCATCCCTGAAGTGTTTTTATTGCATTTTTTCGATAAAGTTCGATGTAAAGTAGTACTTTTATATCAAATACACGCACCGGCTTACACCATTCAGAGAATTCGTTTAAAAAACTTATTTGTGGACGAATTATCAAGTAGAAAGAAAGTCAGTAGACAGTAAATTTATGTGGCGCCGAAGCAATTTATCAAGTGTTGGCCCTTGTGAAGGTAAAATGTCTTTCGATGTGGGATATGTATGTTACACAATACACCTCCACTAGCATTTATCACAAAATATCCCCTGTGTCCAATTGCATTATATAACATATTCATATGATAGCAATATATGAACGGAACTAGAGAATGTTTAAATGCTTGATGGGCTTTTTCTAAATAGAAACTTCTCAAATTGACAGCCGACGCAATATCGATTCAATAAGCAATTTGAAAATTGTAGGATTCGGTGAAATTTCGAACTAATTGGGATCTAAATGGTGCATCATGCTCCACTAATGAAATGAGAGTTGTTCACATACAACAACATTGATTTTGCGCAGAAAAACATAATGAAAGGCAAGTTGTTATTATCGTCATTGTTCGAATATCGCTGAAGGCCTATACATACACCTCAATGGAAACGCGTTTTGCCTTTCACTATCTTACAAAGACCCTAACAAATATTCCTTTCGAGATGCAGCATTTGTTGTTCCGTTTATGGGAGTTTTGAATGCACTCGTCTAGCTCGGCGAAAGTGCTCAACCACAAAGTCAGCTCAGTTTAACAGGCCTAATTGCGCTGCATTATATCTTCGGAGATTTGCATCATTTAGCGCCGGATATGACCAGGGGGATGTTTGCTTTTACTCGCCCAAAACCACTACATATGATGATATAGTGGCTTGGGCAACTGCTGTGCGAATCTGACATGATAATCAGTCGTTTAGTTAGACGCATTTCTGGTGACAAAAGTGATGTAGTAGTTAGCAGCAGCTGCAGAAGTAGTAGTAGTAGTAGTAGTAGTAGTACTAGTAGTAGTAGTAGAAGTTAGCAGCAGCTGCAGTCCTAGTAGTAGTAGTAGTAGTAGTAGTAGTAGTAGTAGTAGTAGTAGCAGTAGAAAAAGAAGAAGAAGAAGAAGTAGTAGTAGTAGTAGTAGTAGTAGTAGAAGAACAAGAACAAGAAGTAGTAGCAGTAGTAGAATCTACACCATATTACTTGTAATTGTATCGAGTTTTCGTAACGGCCTTAACTGTTAACAGCACATTCGTTGAATAGAGAATCCTACGACCTAGCCCTACGACTACATCCATTTGCTTCTTTGCTGTTCACGCCGTGTAAGCGTCATTCTTATCTTACAATTAGCAGAGAACGACTAGACATAAATCGGCCGACCAGCCTTAAAATTCATATTCCTGACAAATAGCACATTTCTTCTACTTATCAGAGTGCTTACCCGTCAGTTTGACTTACATATGTCAACTTGACAAACTTCGTGTACTCTTTAAAAGCTATCAATATTAAATACGAACAGAAAATGTTATTTGCCCAGAGCATGTCAAAGCTAATTAAAACGGAAATAATTAGTCTTGTTTGATATACGTATAGCTTGAAAGTATTATGCTATTCGATTTTCTGAGGCACATTATGAAGAGAAACGAACACATATTAGTATCTAATCGATTTCTGCCTACTCAAATAGTTTTCCGCTCTTGGCGGATATTAATTATCAAAGAAGCTTATTTCACGAAACATTTGCATTGCGTAGCGGTTCGTGCGAATTCGCCACCGAGCCACGTGTGCCGAGTTCACGACAATCCCCCCTCCCGCTCCCAGAGAATACCAATTGTCGACGCCATCTTGGACCCATGTTGACTCTCCTCTTTCTCATTATCGAGGACGTCCCGAATCAGGCCTTAAATTGTGTAATTTCCCTGTATATAATGAACGAGTAGGAATCGATCTGAGTTGTCGAGGCAATTCTCGTGTGCCCATATTGGAACCTTATTAAATTATAGCATCATTAGTCGCCTAAATGCTGGGCGCATGCTCGCCGCTAAGCCAGGGGATATCACGATCAACAAACTCAGGCTCGCGGCAGAAAACCTGCCAATAATTAAGAAATATTAATCTAAATACTGTAAATATAATTTAGCAGTAATTCCTGGTGTAGAACACATATAATTTCCTCCAATTTGTTCGCGGTTGTGTGAGAGCGTGTTGTAGGGACTGGGCCCACGCCGGCGAAACACAGATCGACTTACCAGGCGTGCGTTGGGATGAATATCCAATAAAAGCGACGGAAATTTAAAATTTGTCAATTGAAATTGCGCGAAAGGCGGTCAGAGAAGCATATTGTGATCGAGCCAGTGGCGCGCGGGGCGGAAACAATTCGACAAATATTGAGAGCAAATTCTCTGGCGAGATATTCTACAGCGCACGACTGTCAGAGCCGCCGGATATTTGAGTGGGAAGAATAGCCCGTGTTCAATTCGCTACGATTGTTTCTTAATTTTCATAGACAAACCTCGACTTTTTCCCAACACACGAACCTGATAATGATACCGCAACGAAAACCTGTTTAGGTATCGAGTTGTGTTGGGAGTAGCGGTCGGAATATTGAGGCAGACCAGGCTTTGTCAGCGAGCACGGAAATGAGGCATCAGTAGACCTGGCTTGACGAGGGACAGGAGCACGAGTACACGTCCTTCCATCAAATGTATCCGGCAAAGGCTCCATCTGATCTCGCTACAGGAGGATGGTCCCGTGAATTCTGCTGCTATGAGTCTAGCAGAAGTGTATGAAATTTAATTTCCTTCTGTAAATCCCACTTAAATCTTCTGACTTTTCGTTATAATTTTAAACATTATCCAATTTTCAAACTTTTCCAAATTGCGGTTGGTTTTTGCGATCCTGTTTCATCTATGTCTAACTCAAGTGTGCAATAATCAAAGGCGTTTATTTGATAATAATATTGTTATTGGTTTCGCACTGTTTATATTAAACCCATATTGTACTGTTTCCTTTATTTTATTTTGAATTTTGCATCTAGATGAATCTGTATATGTATTTTTTCCTACAGTCAAGAGATATACAGTGCGATACGATGCATTGCGATGGAAAGGCAAAGTGCATTCAATGATTCAATGCACTTACTATGCGAGCTTGCTGAGTTTGTGATGTGAATTCATGTCGTGTATGTATGTATGTATGACTCGATACATACAAAGTGATTAGTGATTTTACCATAGGAAGTAACTACATGAGCCAAGGACATCCTTTCTGTATGTATGTATATACATGTATATTTATGATCTGATTCTGATTTGACGGAACCAACACACACATCGTCCTGTAAATGTAGGTATTTCCAACTGGGGTACACCTCCTTCAAACTAACGAACGTTTTCCTTTCTTAAAAAACATTTAGTAGAAACATAATTGTTACAAATGTATTCCTTATGTCGATATATGTATATTACTTGACAGTGACGAGTTATTGTCGTATTAGACTTGAATAAACTTTAAGATAGATTACATGAAATGTATTCTTCACTAAATATCAACCTAGCATTGTGTTCTCTCAGACGAATAATCGACCAAATATTGTGAACGTTTGTGATTAATTCGATGTAAATGTAACTGGACTTTACTACCGCTGTTGGCACACACAAAATCCCATGACCGCGAGAGGAACCTAAGTAGGTATAGTATGTACCGATTTGGAAACATTCGTGTTAGGGAGCAGCCTTTAGGCACGTTTCTCGTGTAATTTAAGTTTAACAGCGAAGGGAAAATTGAGTGGAAAATAGCGTATAATGTCATTTGAGCGGGAAAATGATCTCCTTCTGCGGCACCTGTTTCGCCCATTCAGTCGGCAAACAGGCGTTTTCTTCATCCGCGGGCGCCCGATTACACCGCAGATCTGAACCACAAACAAAATGACAGACCTAATGATGGCATCGGTGCACCGAGCAGCACGATTTCATCTTTGAGCCAGCCGACATCCCAATCAACCATAAACATTCTCGAGACATCATCTCACAAACGAAAACTTAACTCGTCCCACTGCGCGTGCGCCAGACCACCTACCTCAATGGAAATTTGGCTTCGAGTCACTCGCGCCGTGAAAGGGGTCAACTATCTAAGTTGACACGGGACATTTTTGACATGTGTCATTTCCATAACAATTGTCGCTAACAATACGCAGACGCAACAAAACATGCTCCTTAACCAAATCTGCCCAGTTTTATGAAGTCAGGGTTGCCTTTTCCTTTGTGTGGAATTGAACCTGGGAATTAGACATGGCCGCGCCTGTCAGTTTCCCGTCTCATCATCAACGAACCTCTAGTCGCTATCTCTCGGAATATCTAATTAACCAACTGCCAGCCAACTAGACAATTCAGGCCGACAGTTGGACAGAGTTAGCGGCAACGGGGTTGTCCCTCAAGATAAGCAGCACGAGAATACATTTGCTTTTCATTTTCCCGCCAAAACCTATGTGTGCGAAGTTTCGTCTGATACATGATGTTTTGCTCAGATGCTCTAAATGAAACCATGTGTTGTGTACCGAAAGAAACTATTAATTAAGGACGTTTCTCTCCTGTAGAAGCAAAGCAGACCACACAAGTTATTCTGGTGTGAAAAATGACTTGAAGCTAGAAGACTACTTTCTTTAAATAAAGCGGGAAGTGAACATGGCGATTATGATGCTACTACTTACTGTTGGTACAGACTACAATGGTATATTTTGAACAGGTTATATTCTATTTAGTCGTTTTTTCACAATGATTTTGGATTGTTCATTTCGGCATCCAAGATGACCCTAAACAAGTATCTTAATATTGGAAGATCATGTACTTTTACCGAACTGACAGTCCTCTTCGTAAGTAATCGTTACCGTTTCACCGAGAACTCTAAAACATGATAAAATTGATATGTGGTGCGAGCAAGCTTAAAGTAGATGACTTTAATTATAAAAATAGGAGTGTATTGTGTGAATTTTGTGGAGATTACGCAAGGGAGGAAGCAAATCACATTATACATCAATGTAGAGGTACAGAAGCCTTAAGATTTGAAATGCACCACACTTTGAGATATAGACTGGGTTTAGATCTTTATAATGACATTAATAGTCAAGGCGACTTTCAAAGTATAATGATGGGAAGAATCCCTGAGAATATACCAATGCAGTACATGACAAATTTCTGGGCTATAACATGTGTATACGTTAGTAAGATGTATTGGGCAACCATAAACAATAGAGCAGGAGTTGGGTGATCTAACTATTATTTTATTCCATCATTTATGATATATACAGAGGTACATCTATAAAGTGTTTTACATAACACTAAGCCGCCATGGTTTTTGAAAATGCGAGATGTAATATTTTTTGAAGCAAAGCATAAATTTCCGCTCTTAACGCAAGAGCCCACTACTTACTTCTTTAAGATAAAGTAGTACTGTGTACTAGTTAATAACTCACTTGAGGGATAGTATCCCCCTCATTTTTCTGGTATTTTCTAAAAAATATTTTATTTTCTCTTATATCAACTCCGTTTGTAATTATATTCTAATACCATCATATATTCTCTCTATATATGCTTTTGTAATTGTATTATGAGTCAATAAACATATATATATATTAATTTATGTCATTTCAGAATTCTATAACAAAATGAAAGTGTCCTGTTTATTTGTGAAAAGTCGTATAACTTTAAATTTACTACGTCAAAATATCACAACCTCTGTATCGTGCATTATTCTGTGGCCTTAAGGTATAGAATGTAGTCATTCTGTGTATGTTAGCGCTGCATTGACTTAGAGTCTTGCAATCATAGTCTTCAATGCAGTTCAACAATGACAAGTACAAGGCATTTGTAAAGTCATATTTCCCTATTCTTAGGACGTAGGCGTCTCTATTGAAATCCTGCCTCTGAAGCCAAGATGTTTGTGGTAAACACATCCCGCAGATAATGGGATCCCAAGGCCTTGATTGGTCGATACTGCTACACGCGGTCCTTCGCGCCTGCCAAGGCCGTCTATTACTCGTAATTGACAGCGCAAATGGATAATTAGATAGGCAAATAACCTTAGATAGTGTTTGACCTTCATCTTAGAGACGTTCTTTACATAGTAACAGGGTGAAAAGGAGACAGAATCAGCCAGCACGGGGTCATCCGGGTCTTTTCATACTGAAATGGTCGCAGCAAATAGCGAAATGCCACAATCTTAGCACAATCGATCTAGACTTGTTTGAGGTCCTATTAAAACCCATTAGGAGCAACAAATAGTTGGAAAATTGCTCCTAGAATATGGCATTAGATTCGACCTAACGAACGCTGTGTTGACTAAGTTAGTATACCAACCGCAAGCTAAAGAACAGACGCAAGACCTCTGAGTGTATGCTAATTTCTCCGTCTCTCCTGTCAGGATTTTGCAAATTACGAAATGGTAAAGAACATTTTAATCGAATCCAGCCACATCAGGTCTTATAAGATATTTGAAAGGCCGTTTGTGAAATGTCTAGGTTCATCTAAAATGCGTCAATGTTTAAAACTCGTTATTTCCCGTTTTGCTCATCATACTATTCATTTAGTTCTACTACCGACCGCTAGAGAGCGCACCACGCTGCGACAGCCCTGATTTACGGAGTTGCGGTACACTAGGTCTCGGGTTACTCAGATAAATTACAGGGCTAGGATAGTGCAGCTGATAAGAGCTATTCTGTGTTCAGAGGCAGCAGTAGCTGACTCCTCACTGACACATTTTCAATCTGTTTATAAAAATTGGGGGTCTTTTTCGCCATAGCCTGGAAGAATCGTGTGCAGTGGCACAATCCGCGACCCGTTTCCTTCATCATTGACGGGCGAATTTCTATCCCCAAATACTAGCCGGTCATCGATTTAAGATCAACCTTTATTCACTGGATCCAATTACTTAAAGCTGATAGTAATTGCTGATACTGAAACGAACTGCACCAGTGGAGTAACACGTGTTCTTAAAATGCACTCCAGATACCAAATACGTAGTCAAATTAAGTATCGGTCCGAAGACTGACTTTTGAATGTGACTAATATTTGATCGTAATCCTCTTAAAAATCGATACAATTATGGTATACATCTTGTCACATTTATAATAAATAGTGCACTGAATGTTCAGCGAAATCGATGGGTAGTAATAAAGTATGTTTAATGTCTGTACATGCAATCAGACAACATGTTTTATAGGTATCAGAGTATGTCGTAGTTTCTCTTCACATCTATGATAATCCGATTGGAGCAGCGGAACGTGTATACATACACAAACACACACACATCTATATATATATATATATATATATATATATATATATATATATATATATATATATAGAGAGAGAGAGAGAGAGAGAGAGAGAGAGAGAGAGAGAGAGAGAGAGAGAGAGAGAGAGAGAGACGAACGGACCCGGATAGTACACTAAGTGTTATTAATTTTGAGAGCTTTTGAAAATTAACAATCTGGCTTCTTCGGACACATCAACAGCAGCCTCATAATTCACAACATAATATCCTTGTTTATCCCCCTTCCCAGGCGATGCGAGGAGTCCCGTGATCGCCAGCCTTGGGGTATCCACAGCGCTAACAAGACAGGGAGAGTCGCCTGCCGCCTCGACAGCTAGCGACACCTTTAGTGCGAACCCTGGCACCCTGCCCGGAAAGGGTACGTAACCCAATCATCTCCATACCCTCCGTACATCCAGCGGGGCATCACGCACCAACGCGCCGTGGCTGGTACAACCTGGGGGTACGAGTGACCAGTACTGACCACCTATAGAACCATTATACTCTATTAAGTAATCATATATCTTGATGTTACTCGTTTTCGCGTTATAAGTTCTATATGATATTTATCCTTTTTCCTTGTGTTATTTGTTCGATGTAAAAGTTGTATGTCCAGTGTTGTTGTAATCCGATTACAGTCAATAAAGATACAATACAAGTGGTGAAACAGTAGGACCAGCAGCATTATAAGTGTGGCGCCCCACCAGAGCGGCCCTTTACAGGCGCTATCACTAAGGAGTTTAAACTGAATTGCTCTGTATTTAAAATTGTTAAGACATTATAAACGTGACACAAAGAATGCTTGACGAGGAAGTCATCGTCCGATAAAGTGAATTAACAGGTAAATGAGACTGTGTTATCTACAGACCATTGTGCTGAAATCTGATATGTGACTCGTTGAGTTTTTAAGTTGAATACACTCTCAAGTAATCTATTTTGCTTGCTAGTATTACGCTATCTCTACTTATTTGCTAGATTCCAATTTCATGATCTCAGGGTAAAATACTTTATTCATTTTCTATATTAATGAACGTCTCCCTATCATGGCGTTATACTGGATAACCAGGTAGCCTGGTATGGTGCCGGTAACGATTCCCCTGTAGTTTGTTTTAAGTACTAATCGTCTTATTTAAATGATTTCTGCGTAAATCGGTTTGTTTTTGCAATGTAGCAGTCAATAGACCTAATTATTCACATGACCAAAGCATGGGATTTCGTTATGATTTAGAAAACGGAACAATGGATACTTCTAGGGAACTGACCCTGTGTGAGGGTATGGACCACGGATGGAAGACATCAGTTGCCGCTGTGGGCTGGAAGATCACATCATCCCCTTCCCAGCACCCCGCGAAAATACTCTATTCCTCCAGGTCCGCCTACGGATCCCCACACCCTACAGCCACAGAGCCACACATGTAGACCTAACTCACAGTGGGAGGCCAAGAACGCCGACTCTGACCAATAGATGGCGCTCCATGTATCCACAGATGTGTGTTTGGTGTTTGACAGTGATGCAGTGGATCTCTCTCTTGTGGAAAGGGGTCAGATCCTCAACTTTCACCTCAAGAACTGGAGAAGGGGTTCAACGCATACACTACCACGCCATGTGGGGAAAGACATGAAGAATCTAAGGGGGCTTAAAGTATATACTACACTTCCATGTGCGGCAGGGACATGGAGTATTAAAGAAGCAGCTGAAGAGATTCTATCCCAATCCACTTTTAACCTCGATTCCACTATAATCATAATACTGTAATGTTCTGATCCTCAGACAGTGTCGGGGACATGGTAACGCGATACCTTTTCCCAAACCTTAGTAACCACCAAAGGTTAATAAAGAAACATACTTAGTATCAACTCATTCACGCCGAGAATTTCTCTCGGAAAATCAATATACGAAGTATTTGAGTAGAGTAGTTGTTTGAGTTCTGATCAACTTGTCTCTGTAAGTGTTATATCAACTAACAAATATGAGATGCTTGGATCGAAATGTCATGATACCAGCATTAAACGCATGCCTATTTCCAGTGCTCCATGTGTGAATGAGTTAACTCTGCTCTCACCTGACAGATAGCTCTAAATTGGTTTATCAAAACAGAGCTGCCTGCCTGTCTGCCCGGTGTGATGTGATGGGGTGTAGTATGACCCTCTGTTCTGCTGGCAGCCCAGCCCTCAGACGGCCGCGAGATCTAGTGCAGGGTCTCATTGTGGCTCGGGGTTTCATGCCGGGGTAATTAATGTTATCACGAGCTCTACAGGTGAGCGCCACAATGACCCGCAGCCACTAAATACATGTTTAGTGAGCGACGGGCCAGCGTTTTAAACTGCTCAACACGACCCGCTGGAGTTTTTGTATCTTAATCAGGGTTCTCCATTGTCGCTGTTCAATTCCTCCAACCTCCATAAATCACGAGTCAGCATCAAGTGGACGTGTAAAGGTATGGGGCCGGGGTCCCTCCGCCGCCGCTCTACATGCAATCTCCTAGTTAGTCGTCTCCTAAACTCCTCACTGTGACAGATACCTGGGCAGCGTGTGGACCCAGCAAGCTGCCAGCCTCACATACTCGTTACACTGGACATCTCTATAAGGTGGCTGACAATGGTACGCTGGCCAAGTAACGTCAGTCGCCAAGTATACCACTCCCTGGGCACCCGTATATTTACAGCAATTGCGTGTAAATGAGAAACTTTAAAAGTTGAACATCTGGCCGTAGGTGGTCAAGATAAATCTAAAACAACGAAAGCGGAATCTTTACCGATTCATGAAAAGAGCACGTTGTGGTTCTCTTCCATATTATAGAATATGGCTCAATTTCCCAACATTGAACATATTCGTGGGTATATATATACATATATATGTATGTATGTATGTATGTATGTATGTATGTATGTATATATATATATATATGAATATATATATATATATATATATATATATATATATATATATATATATATATATATATATATATATATATATATATATATATCGAAATGCATACAGTGACGACGTAAGATCCATCATTTAAGAACGTGTGGTTCTTTTATCCTCCATATTTAAGCCCCTGGCTAGTGAGGGTATTTTAGCATCAGTAGTGGGGGTGTGCTATCCGCATCTAGGTCTGGTTGGGTATCTGTTGCAGGTTGAAATTGTTTGTGTGGGAGAAAGGCTCCACGTGAAGTATAATGAAGTTTCCAGTCGACTTCTGACGTGCCCCTGTCAAGATGGCCGCCGCTCTTGGTGCCCGGTGCGTGACGCAGACGACTTTCGGCAGTTTTCAGACTGGCTATTTAACCAGGCTTCTGCATGTATTTTAGCCGGGCAAAACATGCCATTAGCATTAATGACTCGGGTCAGAGTGATCCCCGCCCACCCCAGGTTATAGATAGGGTAAGTATGAGAACCCACGTAGCGAGAAAACTGCAGGGATGATTCCCTAGTAAACATTACATTTGGAAAATATTAACTATTTTCCTCGTTCCTCTCGTATCATACGAAAATA
>OZ012694.1:43957275-43987286 GCA_963942565.1 Maea johnstoni | reverse complement strand
GATACAAGTATGATAATATTTGTTATTTATGTTATCCTGAACGCATTCTTTGGCAAAAAATGTTTTGTATACCGTATGGTTTTGTACATTATAAGTGCAGTCAATAAACATACAAAATACAATACAACATGTTTTAATGAAATGGCGTAAAGTGGCAAAACGGTTACTTGTCAGAAGTGGTTCAGTAATATGTAGGATACGTGTATAAGATCCAGGGAATGTACGGAAGATGTGTGGCTCATTGTGATATTGATATCCTTTTACAATGCACTACCACTGTTAGGAAACGACTGAACGTCTGGTAAGAGGTGTTGCGTGTATGTTATCCACCAAAACTGCTCATGTGGTGAACAATTCGGTATAGAACCAGAATTGTACAATTCTGGTACTTGAGGTCGTTAAGTACAAGATGACCGTTTAAGCGGTATGCTTGCAAAACGAAATATCACTTTTCTACAAACTAATTAAGGACTTGACTAAACTCTGCGTTTAAACTGGGCAGCGTGACCGGTATGTGACCCCCCGTCACGTCATCAAACGGGATCTCAGCATGGTCCCACCGTGGCAAACCATATAGCACGAGTGTTTGATAACACTCAATTAAAGCTCTCATCACGGCAAGGGCTCCGTGTGGTATAGGCCACGCGGTTAGACCAGGGTAGTGATTAAGTGCACTGTAAGCATCTTATAGCATCTTCATGTTAGGTAAACAAGTACGTCTCTGAACCGCAGCCCCAGCCTCCGCATCCTCGCACAGTCAGCCCACTTGATTTCTCGCCCCTACACGCCACTTCAAACCTCATAAAAACTGCCAATTTAAGTGCAAATTGCGTTTAAATAAACCAGGCTTAAGGATGTTTATGTAAAGCTAACAATATCCGTAAACTTGTTAATAGAGTATTAGCCGCAGCTGGGACGTTTCTTTTATGCCGACAGGCACCGACATAAGTACTAGCCCGCTTGCCCCGGCAAGTGAATTTTTGAGAAAAGGGCTTTCGGGCAAGTACATTTTAGTTTTCACTTGCCCAAATGGGCAAGCTGATTTTCTGAACACTAAACACATAGTGAATGGCCCAAATACCCAGAAATATGCAAACAATGCAACAAAATTGAAAAGAAAATGGTTTTCAAATCTTTTAATCCATGATAAATAATACATGCGTTCCTAGCATGATGAATAATACATGCGTTCCAACTTATTTCGGGCAAGTCAAAAATTATTTCGGGCAAGTCAAAATTATTGACTACTTGCCCGGCATGGCAAGTTGGTTCTGAAAATTATGTTGGTGCCTGGCCGAGGAGGCTTAAGACTGCTGGCTTTCTTTCTGGAGTGCTACATGAACGGTTTAGCGATGAGACAATAGCCGCTCACGTGCCGCCAATGGGTATTTACATAAGCCCAATACAGTGATCAGTACTCATTATCATATTCCAAATACAGTGATCAGTACTCTTTATCATATGCACGATATTGAAATCTGTTTTAAAGGCATCATCGATTTCTAAAAGCCGTAATCAGAGAATTGACCTGGGAGAGTTTTGACATTTAACCAGATAGGTAGATAAGAGTGGTTTCTTGTCGAACATCGAAAATACGTTTAATTACGTTTTGAATCAAAGTACTTGCTAGCGCTATAAAGAGTATCGAATCCTTGAAATGAATTTCATATAATCTGTTTTTTACCACAATACAAATTTTGCTTTGAATAATTCACTAGGCCTACAGATATTTTGAGATTTACACTCAATATATTCGTGTAATCTTTAATCCCAAGATGAGGTTTGGGTATGATTTTAATTTTCAAATAAAATAAATGGTGAGGGTTTTCAATGAAATGCTGTTTGTATGGATTTCAATGCGGGACAGCTAGTGATTTTGAAGCCTATTACAACTGTATCTTGCAATTAGACGTCCTAATTCTCTATTTAGAAGTAATGCTTACAACCCCTATAAGTATGTAGGAGAACAACTCCCTCAATTGAAGGAACAAGTTACATCTTCCATTAGATAATTTACCTCCGGAAGTTGACGTCTTTGAAGAAATTTCCGCCCTGACAATCGGTATAATAGCAATTTCCGAAATGTACCTAAATAACGCAGCGGGTGAATGCCATCTCACACAAAAGTGACATTATGTGAGCACATCATTTTCAAATGTTAAAAAAATCACTTTAAATTATCATTTCCTGTCCATGACATGTTCACTCTGATAAACTGATTAAGTATATACTTAGAAGAGAAATTTCGTTCAGTTTGCTTTTCATTCCTTATACAATGGGGATGAAAATACTTGATATATATATATACATATATATTTATATATATATATATATATATATATATATATATATATATATATATATATATATATATATATATATATATATATATATATATACTCAGTATATATATATATATATATATATATATATATATATATGTATATATATATATATATATATATATATATATATATATATATATATATATATATATATATATATATATATATATATATACATATATATATATATGTATATATATATATATATATATATATATATATATATATATATATATATATATATGTATATATATATATATATATATATATATATATATATATATATATATATATATATATATATATATATATATATAGGTATGTATATATATACAATATATATATATATATATATATATATATATATATAGGTATGTATATATATACATATATATATATATATATATATATATATATATATATATATATATATATATATATATATATATATTTATATATATATATATATATATATATATTATATATATATATATATATATATATATATATATATATATATATATATATATATATATATATATATATATATATATATATATATATATATATGTAGAATGCTGCTCCTGGCTTCTCAGTTAAATCCAAACTTATGTTAATCGGCTTTGAGTCGCGGTGAATGCTAGTGGCATTCCAAAGGTTCACGGTTTTGTAATTGATACAAGTGTGTGAGGAAAGAGCGCCGGAGTCTGGTGGTCAGACAGAGCGCCGGGGCCCGGTGGTCAGACAGAGCGCTCAGTAAGGCAACGCGCGGTGTCCGTACAGTGACAGATTACTCCTCTAATGCGCGCATAATTCCCATTGTTTTCGTGAAACTCCGGCCTTTTAGCGCCCGCAAGGCAGACGTCAGATTTAGGTATGCATGACCTGCGTGCAGCATTTGTCATACTCACACAACCACTTAACTCACGATTAATTCGTTGTCAGAAGGTAGACATTTACGACGTGATAAGCTTTCACCTTTGGTCACCAGGAGGCGCTACGAAACCATCAATGTAGTGAGGCAGCCGTTAGGATCACTTCATAGTTCATGATGGGTATGTATGTGCCACACGTCGATCGAAAACATATAGGTTCATATGTGTACTCAGTAGAGATATTATTTTGAGCCATCCCTAACCCCTATGTAGAAATGTGCTGTTGCAAACACGACACACCGGTGTCAAATTATGTACCGTACGTGTACAGCTGTTTTAAGCTTGAACCATCACATTACTAGCTACTTTCTTCTAATACTTTTTCTGTATAAAATATTCCCAAAAGGAGAACAATATTGTTGCATTTTAGTGCACAAATACTCATGTACTATGAGAAGAAATGGCGAACAGACGGACACTATTGCTTAAGTCATATTATGTTCATTTTGTATTTTATGCGGATACCACCCTCTTAATCTCTGTTATGTTCATTTTGTATTTTCTTTTGATACCACTTTTCCTCATTTCCTTTTGTATTTGTAATTTCATATCTACGTATAAAGTCAATAGATATTATAAATTACAAATTCACACACGTCTAGTACTCATATACGACCTCTGTATAATCAGAATCAAACAAACCATGTCTATGTGATCTCCTGATGCCGAAGGCAGGTAATTATACACTGTGCGGATTCCTTTAATGGTCAGAGCGTCATTAATATCGACTTGCTTTAAGCAGTCTGGAGAACAGCATATCAATATTGAGCCGAGGTGTAGTCGCACTTAAAGCGAGTAATACCGCTCCAAATCCGCCAGCATAACTTAGTGTATACCCAGCCACTCCGGTGGGTGTGATTAAACACTCAAAACTACCTTACTGATCAAACGAATACTTGCTCCAACAACACTAGCATATTAAGTTAAGAGGATTATAATTTGATGAAAGTTGATAAAATGCCATTTACAGTCAAATCTGTGAGGAATATTATCTGAATAAGTAGTAGTCTTGATACGGAATACCTGTAACATTGAGATCTGACAATTTAAAAAGAAATGATCCGTGCCTCCATCCATTGTATTAGATATTTAGACCGTTAAATCACAGATTTTCAATCACAAAAGTTGAAAAATGCGGTTCTTTGATGAAATTTTGTCATTCTTTTTTACATTGTTAATGTGGTTTCAAAATATTGTAAAACCCCTTTTGATACCGACAATTTCAATTTTATGAATTGTTTGTGATTCCGAGGGAGGTTTTATCGTTAAATGAGGCTTAATGTCGCCAGTAAACGTTGCTCGAGCTTGCAATAAAAACAAGAGAAGATCACATGCGCTCTGTCGTTGATAACAAAACGAACGCGTCTCATATGTTCGGAACAAAACGGAGCTATACGCCATCAAGTTTACGTTGCCTTTTCGATAAAGTGGTGCACATGCAGTGATATTATGCAGGGTTTGACTTAAGTGGGTGTCCGGGCGGTATTCACGCCCTGAAATTTGTCCGGCCGACCCAAGACTGACTATCATTTATCATATGAGATCGCCCGAAAACCGACCAGAATTTTTTTCTTAAGTCAATCCCTGTTATGTCGATTGGTAAATTCAACATAAACGAGTAAAAGCTGTACACAAAAGAGTGTCCAATTTTGATGATACTTAAAATTCGATACATTTTGCAGTGAAACAATAAATATGAGCTCTAGAACTTGGATAATGAAAGAGTGGTGTGAAAGATATGAGAGCATGTCGAGGACAACAGAAGCGCCCTGACAAGCATTATTAGCTCACTTGCAATTTAATTAAGACATCATTCCGTGTGAAAAGACATGCCATACGGTGAAGGCAGTGTTAAATTTCCCGTCAAAGTTCAGGCTTTGACTGCGTAAAATCGAAACAGATGTGAAAATCAAACAAGGTATGAAGTGTGAGACCCCCACCGTGCTCCTCCGCACACCCCAATAGCAACCTGGGTGAGGGGCGTGACCCAATCACATTGCGAGTAATGATATCCCTGCGCTTAATGATATAGTGCGATAAGAGGTAACAGCCGGTAGAGCGCTTATACTGATGGAGTTATACATTGCCTTTGTTCCCCTATCGGAATGATAGTATCACGACAACAGGACTGAACCCTGCAACTGGCACTTCGGCATGGATGGCAGCAATTTCAGTTATTAAACCTTTGACTGTGTCCTTTGAAGTAAGCGTACACAGAGGGTCAGTGGTGGGTAAAGGGGATGGGTGATTATTACAACACCATTAAATGGCAACTGTGAGATATCTGGCTATCGACAGCTGCCCGGCCTGCACAGTGCGATCACTACTAACTATTATGGCAATTAGATCGTTTATTTGGTCCATCTATAGGCAAGTGGGCGAAATATGAGAGGCTCTTCAAATTACCCCACTTCTATAAAGTTAGGATAACCTTAGAAGACCAACACATGGAATGGAAACCAGCCGGTCAACCTGAACATGCTAGCCTCAACCAGTGTCAATTAATAGTCGCTAATAGGTGCTCTGGGCACCCCCAGCAGGTGGTGGAGATAAGGTTTCTCTGTAATGTAATCGATGCGGGAGCCCTGATTGGTCCTTGTTCCCACGTGACCTCGTGCTGCTGCCTTATCTGCTAGTCCTGGCATGAGGCTATCATGTAACTATAGGGCATATAGTAATTGGTCTCTCGTTACATATCCATTATTTTCTTAATCCAAGGGATAACACATCTTATTTCGCCTGTTAACTCAGAAATACCAACTATTAAAACAAGGAAACAGACGCGAGAACTGCTCGCCGTCTCCCCATATTGCACCCAACCTCGGCGGGCGGGGGGAGAACGACTTTTCAGGATGATGGCTTCTAATAAGACCGTAATTGAGAACACACATCTGGGAAAATGCCCAACTCACCGTCAAATTCTTACTTGAAGATCACGTCTTTGAGGCAGAAAATAGAAACATTACACCAAGTATTAGCGCCTCTATGTGTGGTCTCTGACGAGGAAAATATCAAATCCAGAGACCAACTTTTCCCATGCATAGCTTGAAATGCTACCTCTAGATATGTGTAGTCATGACCACCTATCAATCTGCCCACTGTAATGGGTTCAGCCAAATATACGAATAGTACGTGTCTCGATGTAAGACTTGCATTTAGCCAGAAATCTGACATGGAAGTAATACAAGTATAAGCGATAATACTCTTCTGCGCAAATTGGGGAGTTATCAGTGCATTTTGTGAAATATGTGAGTGAGAGGTTGTGGTTGAGAGTGCAAATTTATTATATCACATTGTAAAGCGAGGGTCAAAAAAAAAAAAACGGTCGCAAGTCTCTTGACAGTATATATAATAGTTATATTTCTCATTGGACACCTTTTATTCGGTATTATATAAGCACTTTCACAAGATTTTCAGTTCAAGTTCATGCACGTATGAGTTATACTATTTCTCGTTTATGTTATTTTCCATGTATATCATAGTCAGACACCCTTTGTACAAGTTATGTTATGCACTTATTTACTTGTGATTTGCAAGGTACAAACAGACAAGGGTAAACTTTGATACTTGTCTATTCTTTGAATGTAAGAAAATTTTGTATGATTATATACAGTCAATAAACATTCATTCATTATACATCTACATCAAATGTTGTCCAAATTGTCCAGTGGTCTAAAATATATGACAACTAGTATATATAGAGTATATTTCATGAGTTGTATATATATGTAATTCTTATCGCATCAAATGCGGCAGTGAAAACGAACGTGGGAAGATGGTCACTAAATGGGCAATGAATCTATATTGCCACATTCCGTCAGGTTTCCCTTTCAATTCCGGGTGGGTTGATGTGTGTGAAGAAGGTGAGGTAATTGTGGAGGGGGGTTAAATTGACGCATATTCCTTCGCGATAAGTTGGTATCAATATTCGCTAGAGCAAACAAAGGCTTCGTGCTGGCGTTTGTGGTGTGGGCAATACCAGTCTTACAGCAGGGCCAGATATTAGTGAATATAGATGGCGTTTGTGGTGTGGGCAATGCCAGTCTTACAGCAGGCCAGATAATTAGTGAATATAGAAGTGCAGACAACGAGCTCTCGTGCTGCTAAGTTACACAGGCCTGTTTGCCGAGAGCAGCCTCGGCATGCTCAGCCCCTTAATTGATAGATAAGTAGACTCAAAGCGAGTGAAAATAGCAAAACAAATGCAAAATCACCATTGTATTGTAAACATCTCGAGCCCGCCAGACGCTTTTGATTTGTTTTGTGTATTTGCCTTCCACATTGCATCGGCGAAGGCAAATCTATTACGGTCACGTGACCCGTCTGGCGCGGCACTTAGTAGTGGCAGTGTCAGCAGCAATGCGCCAAAATGAACAGCTAAAGTGTAAGGGTGCTTATAAAGTTTACAATAACAACATCGATTTTCGCTCCTCACATAAATCTGCGGGCGAGCGCCACTAACAAACAATGTCACGAAGATGTCAATCTCTCTGTTGAAATAGCGAATCCTCAGGCCCTAAAGACTTCCTTAGGAACAACTAACAACTCGGGCGACGTTTGATAAATAGCGCGTCACATTAGATTGTTTCTCGCCGACATAATTGGCGCTGTAGGCATGTAAAAAGATGGCGTTAGTAAACGATGGCAACACGTTATCCCCAAGACCTCCCACTTTCACGGCGAGAAAACCTGCTACGAATTACGCAGACAGACAGCAATGAGGCGGCTATGAATCTTGCACGCCTAGTCAAGTCCCGGAGACGTGAAAACCTTTGAACCGGGGCAAAAGTGATCACATTAAACAGGGTTACAATCTATGAGGTAGTTTAATATACATAACTAAAATATGTGCAGTAAAAGTCATTAGTTGAAGAGTGAGCAACGAATGATTCTGAGATGTTTTAGATGCGAGCGTACTTCTATAGAGCTTCATGGCGGTATCACTCCAATCACTCGCATATTCATCCGCCGTCTTAATCTCCCGCCATTCTGGCGATAATCCCGCGTTAATGTTAATCTTATCAGGCTGGATGTCAACTATTTGCTTTTGATGGGAACATAATTAAAGCCTTGCATACTTTATACTCGTTCATTAATGTTTTGTTACTGTTTCTATCGTGAGTCAGAGACGTGGAGGAATTCGCGTTCCTGTAAAGATCGACTTCCGTTTGTATATAATACATTTAACTTTCTTATTGTGTTCTTTAATAAGTTTGTGAATTGTTCCTTTGTCATAATCCAAAGAAAATATTTGCACTTTGAATGATCTTGTAATGTTGCAATTACAGTCAAGGCCACTCCAATTTATTTACTTGTCTTACGAGCTCCGGAGGTAGGAAATGAGCCATATTGGAATAAAAAAAAAGTTGAAAAATGGGACTTTATTTATTTAGTTTATCTTTTTTAGAGTCTGCTGACTAGGACTGGTAGCGAGATGTTTCTACCAGCCTGTTCTCAACTAAATAAAATCAATCAATCTATTGATCCCTGTAATCTGAAGGGTGGGAGATATACATCCTCAAGTCTGAGGCTCTACTACAGCATTGATAGCTTCCTGTAGTTGCTTGAATCACCCTTACAATGAATATTCACAAAACTTGCACTTTTTTCTTTTTTTTTTTTTGGAGTCTGACAGAAAATTTCAAAACCACTTTCGTCCGTAAGACACCAAAGTTTACTTTTTTTTCTTTTTTTTTTTGGAGTCTGACAGGATTTTTTCCCCAAAAAAGCTCGTAAGACAAGTAATTAAATTGGAGTGGCCCAATACACATACAATACAGGTTTTGGGTACACTAATATCAGGTATCTCTCCCATGAAGGTATCTCTTTTAGTATGGCAACGGCCAATAATGAGTTTCCTGAGGGTCGCTATCCTCTAAAGTCTAATCTAAACTGCGAACTAACAACTCTTCCCCAATATTCCTAAGACTGGCCGCCATCTTGTGCCGTAAAGAGACAGGAGTGTTAGTACCTAGCAAAGACAAACCCCAGGCATGACGTCACAGTAATCAGACCTCCTCTAATTAAGACTACTTTGTGTCCAGTATGTGTCTTTAATGATATTTTAATGCTAATTTTTACATGGCGTGTCTAAATTGTGACATTTCGATAGGGGTTTTTCAAGTAGCCCGGGCTGACACTATTGTAGAATGAATGCAGGTTGAATTCAAATCAAATGTCAAGCCATTGCAGGTGTATCATTTTTCTAACTAATCACGTACGTATCTCAATACCAATTTCCGGCACATGGAAAAAATCACAAAAAGTTAAATTGAAAACATTCTCGAGTTGGTAAATATACTCGATCCGTCCCTCGTCTTATGGTACTGGTGCCCGGTATCGGGTATATGTTGACGTGCCCTGAGTGGTGGTGTGGGCAGCTAGTTAGCAACCCGATCCTGGAAACGGTAGTGATTTACGCGGGGATTTATTCGCTGGCGTTCACGGGTCGAGGCGAGGCTACAACACAGACCCTGTTTGCCTTAACTACCCTCAGACTCTACCTGGGTTCGGCATGCGTGCCCGACACCCTATACCCAGCGCCGCCATAAAACATGTACCCACTAAATGGACTATGCACGGGAACCTACTTCATAATGTCCATTAACTACCAAATTACATGACACCCAGCTCACGGGAGGTTCTCCGCCAGAACTGCTCGCCGTCTCCCCATATTGCACCCAGCCTCGGCGGGCGGGGGGAGAACGACTTTTCAGGATGATGGCTTCTAATAAGACCGTAATTGAGAACACACATCTGGGAAAATGCGCAACTCACCGTCAGATTCTTACTTGAAGATCACGTCTTTGAGGCAGAAAATAGAAACATTACACCAAGTATTAGCGCCTCTATGTGTGGTCTCTGACGAGGAAAATATCAAATCCAGAGACCAACTTTTCCCATGCATTGCTTGAAATGTTACCACTAGATATGTGTAGTCATGACCACCTATCAATCTACCCACTGTAATGGGTTCAGCCAAATATACGAATAGTACGTGTCTCAATGAAAGACGTACATTTAGCCAGAAATCTGACTTGGAAGTAATATTAGTATAAGCGATATTTATTGTACTGCGCAACTTGGGAAGTTATCCGTGCATTTAGTGATATATGTGAGTGAGAGGTTGTGGTTGAGAGTGTAAATGGTACTTCTACGTCTAATATTGTCCAAATTGTCCAGAGGTCTAAAATATATGACAATTAGTATATTGTTGGACATTTTGCAACGGACACAACTTATCTAATGCTGTTGGTCAAATGCAGGAAGGTAATCACAAAACGCAAAGGAATAACATTTTGATACTTACTAAACAAATGTAAAGATTATAGAGTACGAGAATATTTGCACATTCTTTGTGGTTCATGAAGCAGTTCAATAAGTTGAAACTGAGACACAGTATCATAAGGTTCTGTGTTAGTTACCTATATGCTTTATTGGCTGTACAAAAGCATGTTACAATTACATTGCTAGACCGTAATACATTAAGACACCGATGAGTCTCGACATGCAAACGAACAGCAAAAACCCACTGGATATGAATACCCATTTGTGTTTCTTCTGTACTAAATGTAATGTTTGTTCTTCTAACCGGCATTTCCTACATTCTATGTTATTTCTCTTTTATCAATAAATATACAAAATACTAATGTAGAATAATTAAGTATCTATATACGTCTTGTATCGGGTAGCACCCTTTGAATATTTGCGACCATAGGACAAGGCAATACAACACCATTCTATAAAATACGAGAGGGTGGTGCTCGTACGGAATCATACCTACGAAAACGGAACAATGTCTTCATGTTGAGAAACCTCAAAGAGACCGTTCATCCCTGACGCGTTTTTATTGTATTTTTTCGATAAAGTTCGATGTAAAGTAGTACTTCTATATCAAATACACGCACCGGCTTACACCATTCAGAAAATTCGTTTAAAAAACTTATTTGTGGACGAATTATCAAGTAGAAAGAAAGTCAGTAGACAGTAAATTTATGTGGCGCCTAAGCAATTTATCAAGTGTTGGCCCTTGTGAAGGTAAAATGTCTTTCTATGTGGGATATGTATGTTACACAATACACCTCCACTAGCATTTATCACAAAATATCCCCTGTGTCCAATTGCATTATATAACATATTCATATAATAGCAATATATGAACGGAACTAGAGAATGTTTAAATGCTTGATGGGCTTTTTCTAAATAGAAACTTCTCAAATTGACAGCGGACGCAATATCGATTCAATAAGCAATTTGAAAATGGTAGGATTCGGTGAAATTTCGAACTAATTGGGATTTAAATGGTGTACCATGCTCCACTAATGAAATGAGAGTTGTTCACATACAACAACATTGATTTTGCGCAGAAAAACATAATGAAAGGCAAGTTGTTATTATCGTCATTGTTCGAATATCGCTGAAGGCCTATACATACACCTCAATGGAAACGCGTTTTGCCTTTCACTATCTTACAAAGACCCTAACAAATATTCCTTTCCAGATGCAGCATTTGTTGTTCCGTTTATGGGAGTTTTGAATGCACTCGTCTAGCTCGGCGAAAGTGCTCAACCACAAAGTCAGCTCAGCTTAACAGGCCTAATTGCGCTGCATTATAACTTCGGAGATTTGCATCATTTAGCGCCGGATATGACCAGGGGGATGTTTGCTTTTACTCGCCCAAAACCACTACATATGATGATATAGTGGCTTGGGCAACTGCTGTGCGCATCTGACATGATAATCAGTCGTTTAGTTAGACGCATCTCTGGTGACAAAAGTGATGTAGTAGTTAGCAGCAGCTGCAGAGGTAGTAGTAGTAGTAGTAGTAGTAGTAGTAGTAGTAGTAGTTAGCAGCAGCTGCAGTCATAGTAGTAGTAGTAGTAGTAGTAGTAGTAGTAGTAGTAGAAGAAGAACACGAACAAGAACAAGAAGAAGTAGTAGCAGTAGTAGAATCTACACCATATTACTTGTAATTGTATCGAGTTTTCGTAACGGCCTTAACTGTTAACAGCACATTCGTTGAATAGAGAATCCTACGACCTAGCCCTACGACTACACCCATTTGCTTCTTTGTTGTTCCCGCCGTGTAAGCGTCATGCTTATCTTACAATTAGCAGAGACCGACTAGACATAATTCGGCCGACCAGCCTTAAAATTCATATTCCTGACAAATAGCATAGTTCTTCTACTTATCAGAGTGCTAACCCGTCACTTTGTCTTACATATGGCAACTTGACAAACTTCGTGTACTCTTTATAGAAGCTATCAATATTAAATACGAACAGAAAATGTTATTTGCCCAGAGCATGTCAAAGCTAATTAAAACGGAAATAATTAGTCTTGTTTGATATACGTATAGCTTGAAAGTATTATGCTATTCGATTTTCTGAGGCACATTATGAAGAGAAACGAACACATATTAGTATCTAATCGATTTCTGCCTACTCAAATAGTTTTCCGCTCTTGGCGGATATTAATTATCAAAGAAGCTTATTTCACGAAACATTTGCATTGCGTAGCGGTTCGTGCGAATTCGCCACCGAGCCACGTGTGCCGAGTTCACGACAATTCCCCCTCCCGCTCCCAGAGAATACCAATTGTCGACGCCATCTTGGACCCATGTTGACTCTCCTCTATCTCATTATCGAGGACGTCCCGAATCAGGCCTTAAATTGTGTAATTTCCCTGTATATAATGAACGAGTAGGAATCGATCTGAGTTGTCGAGGCAATTCTCGTGTGCCCGTATTGGAACCTTATTAAATTATAGCATCATTAGTCGCCTAAATGCTGGGCGCATGCTCGCCGCTAAGCCAGGGGATATCACGATCAACAAACTCAGGCTCGCGGCAGAAAACCTGCCAATAATTAAGAAATATTAATCTAAATACTGTAAATATAATTTAGCAGTAATTCCTGGTGTAGAACACATATAATTTCCTCCAATTTGTTCGCTGTTGTGTGAGAGCGTGTTGTCGGGACTGGGCCCACGCCGGCGAAACACAGATCGACTTACCAGGCGTGCGTTGGGATGAATATCCAATAAAAGCGACGGAAATTTAAAATTTGTCAATTGAAATTGCGCGAAAGGCGGTCAGAGAAGCATATTGTGATCGAGCGAGTGGCGCGCGGGACGGAAACAATTCGACAAATATTGAGAGCAAATTCTCTGGCGAGATATTCTACAGCGCACGACTGTCAGAGCCGCCGGATATTTGAGTGGGAAGAATAGCCCGTGTTCAATTCGCTACGATTGTTTCTTAATTTTCATAGACAAACCTCGACTTTTTCCCAACACACGAACCTGATAATGATACCGCATCGAAAACCTGTTTAGGTATCGAATTGTGTTGGGAGTAGCGGTGGGAATATTAAGGCAGACCAGGCTTTGTCAGCGAGCACGGAAATGAGGCATCAGTGGACCTGGCTTGACGAGGGACAGGAGCACGACTCCACGTCCTAACATCAAATGTATCCGGCAAAGGCTCCAGTTGATCTCGCTACAGGAGGAGAGATCCGTGAATTCAGGTGCTAGGAGTCTAGCAGAAGTGTATGAAATTAAATTTCCTTCTGTGAATACCACTTAAATCTTCTGACGTTTCGTTATAGTTTTAAACAGTGTCCAATCTCGCAACTTTTCCAAATTGCGGTTGGTTTTTGCGATCCTGTTTCATCTACGTCTAACTCAAGTGTGCAATAATCATAGGCGTTTATTTGATACTAATATTGTTATTGGTTTCGCACTGTTTATTTTAAACCCCTATTGTACTGTTTCCTTTATTTTATTTTGAATTTTGCATCTGGATGAATCTGTATATGTATGTTTCCCTACAGTCAAGAGATATACAGTACGATATATTGCATTGCGATGGAAAGGCAAAGTGCATTCAATGCACTTACTATGTGAGCTTGCTGAGTTTGTGATGTGAATTCATTTCCTGTATATATATATATATATATATATGTGTGTGTATGATTCGATACATATAACGTGATTAGTGACTTTACCATAAGAAGTAACTACATGAGCCAAGGACATCCTTTCTGTATATGTATGTACATGTATATTTATGATTGGATTCTGATTTGACGGAACCAACACACACATCTCCCTGCAAATGTGTGTATTTTCCACTGGGGTACACCTCCTTCAAACTAACGAACGTTTTCCTTTCTTAAAAACATTTAGTAGAAACATAATTGTTACAAATGTATTCATTATGTCGATATATGTATAGTACTTGACATGATCAATTATTGTCGTATTAGACTTGAATAAACTTTACGATAGATAAGATGAAATGTATTCTTCACTAAATATCAACCTAGCATTGTGTTCTCTCAGACGAATAATCGACCAAATATTGTGAACGTTTGTGATTAATTCGATGTAAATGTAACTGGACTTTACTACCGCTGTTGGCACACACAAAATCCCATGACCGCGAGAGGAACCTAAGTAGGTATAGTATGTACCGATTTGGAAACATTCGTGTTAGGGAGCAGCCTTTAGGCACGTTTCTCGTGTAATTTAAGTTTAACAGCGAAGGGAAAATTGAGTGGAAAATAGCGTATAATGTCATTTGAGCGGGAAAATGATCCCCTTCTGCGGCACCTGTTTCGCCCATTCAGTCGGCAAACAGGCGTTTTCTTCATCCGCGGGCGCCCGATTACACCGCAGATCTGAACCACAAACAAAATGACAGACCTAATGATGGCATCGGTGCACCGAGCAGCACGATTTCATCTTTGAGCCAGCCGACATCCCAATCAACCATAAACATTCTCGAGACATCATCTCCCAAACGAAAACCTAACTCGTCCCACTGCGCGTGCGCCAGACCACCTACCTCAATGGAAATTTGGCTTCGAGTCACTCGCGCCGTGAAAGGGGTCAACTATCTAAGTTGACACGGGACATTTTTGACATGTGTCATTTCCATAACAATTGTCGCTAACAATACGCAGACGCAACAAAACATGCTCCTTAACCAAATCTGCCCAGTTTTATGAAGTCAGGGTTGCCTTTTCCTTTGTGTTGAATTGAACCTGGGAATTAGGCATGGCCGCGCCTGTCAGTTTCCCGTCTCATCATCAACGAACCTCCAGTCGCTATCTCTCGGAATATCTAATTAACCAACTGGCAGCCAAATAGACAATTCAGGCCGACAGTTGGACAGAGTTAGCGGCAACGGGGTTGTTCCTCAAGATAAGCAGCACGAGAATACATTTGCTTTTCATTTTCCCGCCAAAACCGATGTTTGCGAAGTTTCGTCTGATACATGATGTTTTGCTCAGATGCTCTAAATGAAACCATGTGCTGTGTACCGAAAGAAACTATTAATTAAGGACGTTTCCCCCGTAGAAGCAAGGCAGACCACACAAGTTATACTGGGTGTGAAGAATGGCTTGGAGCTAGAAGACTACTATCTTTAAATAAAGCTGGAAGTGAACATGGCGCTTATAATACTACCTCACACTGTTGCTACTACATATATACTACAATGATATAATTTGAACAGGTTATATTCTATGTGGTCGTTTATTCACAGTGAATTTGGATTGTTCATTTCGACATTCCTTAATAAGTATCTTAGTACTTTTATCGAACTGACAGTCCGCTTCATAAGCAATCGTTACCGCCTTACCGAGAACTCTGAAACATTAATTTATGCCATATCAGAATTATATAACAAAATGAAAGTGTCCTGTTCATTTGTGAAAAGTCGTATAACTTTTAATTTACTAAGCCAAAACATCACAATCTCTGTATTGTGCACTAGTCCGTGGCCTTAAGGTATAGAATGTACTCATACTGTGTATATTAGCGCTACATTGACTTAGGGTCTTGCAATCATATTCTTCAATGGAGTACAACAATGACATATACAAGGTATCTGTAAAGTCATATTCCTCTATTCCTAAGACGTAGGCGTCTCTATTGAAATCCTGCCTCTGAAGCCGCGATGTTTGTGGTAAACACATCCCGCAGATAATGGGATCCCAAGGCCTTGATTGGTCGATACTGCTACACGCGGTCCTTCGCGCCTGCCAAGGCCGTCTATTACTCGTAATTGACAGCGCAAATGGATAATTAGATAGGCAAATAACCTTAGATGGTGTTTGACCTTCATCTTAGAGACGTTCTTTACATAGTAACAGGGTTAAAAGGAGGCAGAATCAGCCAGCACGGGGTCATCCGGGTCTTTTCATACTGAAATGGTCGCAGCAAATAGCGAAATGCCACAATCTTAGCACAATCGATCCAGACTTGTTTGAGGTCCTATTAAAACCCATTAGGAGCAACAAATAGTTGGAAAATTGCTCTTAGAATATGGCATTAGATTCGACCTAACGAACGCTGTGTTGACTAAGTTAGTATACCAACCGCAAGCTAAAGAACAGACGCAAGACCTCTGAGTGTATGCTAATTTCTCCGTCTTTCCTGTCAGGATTTTGCAAATTACGAAATGGTATTAAAGAACATTTTAATCGAATCCAGCCACATCAGGTCTTATAGGATATTTGAAAGGCCGTTTTTTAATTGTCTTGGTTTATTTAAGATGCGTCAATGTTTAAAACTCGTTATTTCCCGTTTTGCTCATCGTTCTATTCATTTAGTTATACTACCGGCCGCTAGAGAGCGCACCACGCTGCGACAGCCATGATTTACGGAGTTGTGGTACACTAGGTCTCGGGTTACTCAGATAAATTACAGGGCTAGGATAGTGCAGCTGATAAGAGCTATTCTGTGTTCAGAGGCAGCAGTAGCTGACTTCTCAATGACACATTTTCATTCTGTTTATAAAAATCGGGAGTCTTTTTCGCCATGGCCTGGACGAATAAACGAGTGCAATCCGCGACCTGTTTCCTTCATCAGTGAGGGGCGGATTTCTATCCCCAAATACTAGCCGGTCATCGATTAAAGATCAACCTTTATTCACTGGATCCAATTTCTTAAAGCTGATAGTAATTGCTGATACTGAAACGAACGAACTGCACCAGTGGACTAACACGTGTTCTTAAAATCCACTCCAGATACCAAATACGTAGTCAAATTAACTATCGGTCGAAGACTGACTTTTGAATGTGACTAGTATTTGATCGGCATAGTATTAAATCGATACAATTATCGTATACATCTTGTAACATATATAATAAATAGTGCACTGAATGTTCAGCGAAATCGATGAGGAGTAATAAAGTATGTTTACTGTCTGAACATGCAATCCGACAACATGTTTTATAGGTATCAGAGTATGTCGTAGTTTCTCTTCACATCTATGATAATCCGATTGGATTTTAATGAATAGGAGCAGAGGAACGTGTATACATACACAAACACACATGTATATATATATATATATATATATATATATATATATATATATATATATATATATATATATATATATATATATATATATGTATATATATATATATATATATATATATATATATATATATATATACATATATATATATGTATATATATATATATATATATATATATATATATATATATATATACTGCATATACAGATAGATAGATAGAGAGAGAGAGAGAGAGAGAGAGAGAGAGAGAGAGAGAGAGAGAGAGAGAGAGAGAGAGAGAGAGAGAGAGAGAGAGAGAACAGGATAGAATATTAAGTGCAATTAATTTTGAGAGCTTTTGAAAATTAACAATCTGACTTCTTTGGACACATCAACAGCAGCCTCATAATTCACAACATAATATCCTTGTTTATCCTTCTTCCCAGGCGATGCGAGGAGTCCCGTGATCGCCAGCCTTGGGGTATCCACAGCGCTAACGAGACAGTGATACCCGCCTGCCGCCTCGACAGCTAGCGACACCTTTAGTGCGAACCCTGGCACCCTGCCCGGAAAGGGTACGTAACCCAATCATCTCCATACCGTCCGTCCGTCCAGCGGCGCATCACGCACCAACGCGCCGTGGCTGGTACAACCTGGGGATACGAGTGACCAGTACTGACCACCTATAGAACCATTATACTCTATTAAGTAATCATATATCTTGATGTTAGTCGTTTTCGCGTTATAAGTTCTATATGTTATTTATCCCTTTTTCCTTGCGTTATTTGTTCGATGTAAAAGTTGTATGTCCAGTGTTGTTGTAATCCGATTACAGTCAATAAAGATACAATACAAGTGGTGAAACAGTAGAACCAGCAGCATTATAAGTGTGGCGCCCCACCAGAGCGGCCCCTTACAGGCGCTATCACTAAGGAGTTTAAACTGAATTGCTCTGTATTTAAAATTGCTAAGACATTATAAACGCGACACAAAGAATGCTTGACGAGGAAGTCATAATAAAGTTAATTAACAGGTGAATGAGACTGTGTTATCTGCAGACCATTGTGGCTGAAATCTGATATGTGACTAGTTGAGTTTTTAAGTTGAATACATTCTCAAGTAATCTATTTTGCTTGCTAGTATTTCGTTATCTCTACTTATTTGCTAGATTCCAATTTCATGATCTCAGGGTAAATACCTTGTTTATTTTCTATATTAATGAACGTCTCCATATGATGGCGTTATACTGTATAACCAGGTAGCCTGATATGGTGCCGGTAACGTTTCCCTTGTAGTTTGTTTTAAGTACTAATCGTCTTATCTAAATGATTTCTGCGTAAATCGGTTTGTTTTTGCAACATAGCAGTCAATAGACCTAACTATTCACATGACCGAAGCATGGGATTTCGTTATGATTTAGAAAACGGAACAATGGATATATCTAGGGAACTGACCCTGCGTGAGGGTATGGACCACGGGTGGAAGACATCAGTTGCCGCTGTGGGCTGGAAAATATCATCATCACCTTCCAAGCACATAGCGAAAATACCCTAAGTCCCGCCTACGGATCCCCACACCCTACAGCCACAGAACCACACATGTACAACTACCATTGAGTTGGATGTTAAAAACGCCGACTTTGACTAATAGATGGCGCTCCATGTATCTACAGATGTGTGTTTGGTGTTTGACAGTGATGCAGTGGATCTCTCTCTTGTGGAAAGCGGTCAGATCCTCAACTTTCACCTCAAGAACTGGAGAAGGGGTTCAAAGCATACACTACCACGCCATGTGGGGAAACGACATGAAGAATCTAAGGGGGCTTAACGTTTATACTACATTACCATGTGCGGAAGAAACATGAAGAATTAAAGTAGAGGCAGAATCCACTTTTATCCTCGATTCCACTATAATCATAAAACTGTAATGTTCTGATCCCCAGACCTGGTAACGCGATACCTCTACCCCATCATCAATAACCACCAAATGTTATTAAGGAAACCTACTTATTATCAACTCATTCATGCCGGGAATTTCTTTCGGAAAGTCAATATACTAAGTAACTGATTAGAGTCGTTATTTGAGTTCTGATCAACTTTTCCTTATTATATTAAGACGAGATACTTGTATATTTATATAAAGGCGAGATACTTGGATCGAGATGTTATGATATCTACCAGCATCTAATTCAGGGCTGTTTCCAGCGCTTCAGGTGTGAATGAGTTAACTCTGCTCTCACCTGACAGATAGCTCTAAATTGGTTTATCAAAACAGAGCTGCCTGCCGGTCTGCCTGCCCGGTGTGATGGGGTGTAGCATGACCCTCTGTTCTGCTGGCAGCCCAGCCCTCAGACGGCCGCGAGATCTAGTGCAGGGTCTCATTGTGGCTGGGGGTTTCATGCCGGGGTAATTAATGTTATCACGAGCTCTACAGGTGAGCGCCACAATGACCCGCAGCCACTAAATACATGTTTAGTGAGCGACGGGCCAGCGTTTTAAACTGCTCAACACGACCCGCTGGAGTTTTTGTATCTTAATCAGGGTTCTCCATTGTCGCTGTTCAATTCGTCCAACCTCCATAAATCACGAGTCAGCATCAAGTGGACGTGTAAAGGTATGGGGCCGGGGTCCCTCCGCCGCCGCTCTACATGCAATCTCCTAGTTAGTCGTCTCCTAAACTCCTCACTGTGACAGATACCTGGGCAGCGTGTGGACCCAGCAAGCTGCCAGCCTCACATACTGGTGACACTGGACATCTCTATAAGCTGGCTGACAATGGTACGCTGGCCAAGTAACGCCAGTCGCCAAGCATACCACTCCCTGGATACCCGTATATCTACTGCATTTGCGTGTAAATGAGAAACTGTTGAACATCTGGCCGTAGGTGGTCAAGATAAATCTAAAACAACGAAAGCGGAATCTTTACCGATTCATGAAAAGAGCACGTTGTGGTTCTCTTTCATATTATAGAATATGGCCCAATTTCCCAACAATGAACATATTTGTGGGTATATATATATATATATATATACATATATATATATATATATATATATATATATATATATATATATATATATATATATATATATATATATATATATGTGTGTGTGTGTGTGTATATATATATATATATATATATATATATATATATATATATATATATATATATATATATATATATATATATATATATATATAAATGCATATATTGGCGACGTAAGATCTATCATTTTAAAACGTGAGGTTATTTCATCCTCTACATTTAAGCCCCTGGCTAGTGAGGGTATTTTAGCATCAGTAGTGGGGGTGTGCTATCCGCATCTAGGTCTGGTTGGGTATCTGTTGCAGGTTGGAATTGTTTGTGTGGGAGAAAGGCTCCACGTGAAGTATAATGAAGTTTCCAGTCGACTTCTGACGTGCCCCTGTCAAGATGGCCGCCGCTCTTGCTGCCCGGTGCGTGACGCAGACGACTTTCGGCAGTTTTCAGACTGGCTATTTAACCAGGCTTCTGCATGTATTTTAGCCGGGCAAAACATGCCATTAGCATTAATGACCCGGTTCAGAGTGATCCCCGCCCACCCCAGGTCATAGATAGGGTAAGTATGAGAACCCACGTAGCGAGAAAACTGCAGGGATGATTCCCTAGTAAACAATACATTTGGAAAATATTAACTATTTTCCTCGGTGTTCCTATCGTATCATACGAAAATGCGGTCAATCAAGACCCTACTACTACTACTACTACTACTACTACTGCTGCTGCTGCTGCTGCTGCTGCTGCTGCTGCTACTGCTGCTGCTGCTGCTGGTCATAAAAGAATTGTGGGTGATATATATTCTTATTGTCATTGACTTTTAAAATGTTGCCCATGCATTTTACCGAAGTACATGTATCAACATGTCTAAAGACGAGGGCGATGGTTGAGTATTACTCGATAGCCAAGAGAATTGTCTAGAACTTTCCCACACTAAGACCTGCACGCACTTGGGCACGCATAAGGTGGGTGTGGATTTGGAAGGTGGGTTGTCTATTTTGTGTAGTGAACTGGATATGAACTAAATAGAAACCCTAGACTGCCTTATAAAGATTATCAGATTGCGATATGCTTGTAGCCCCTAAGTACCTCTACAAAACACCCAAAGCCGTGTCCATGGACAGGGTACTTGGAACCCATTCACCACCCCTTTAACACAAACCCCTGATACCCATCTAGCACCCTAGCTTAAACACTTGGGTTCTCCAGTAAGATTGTGGCTTTCCAGGAAAACATCAACCCACATCACAGGCTTACTTCAACCTACATATATCCTCAGAGAAATAAACAAGCCTAAATAATTACCCCATATATAGTTACAAAAAAATGTAATTTTGCAATGTATAATAAAATAATGCTAGTCAGATCTCAACCAATAAATTCTCCTCAAATACTTTTGTAAACTAGTAATTTCATATCGGAGTATATGTTCAATAAGTATTACACATTATATTACCAGCTTGTTTATCATCTCTCAAAGAGCAGAAATGCGAAAACAACACATTAAACTGGTTTGGTTTTCGAGACCCCCTCGGTGCCCCTGCTCTGCCCCTGAAGAGGGGTGCTGGGGTACTTGGTTTGGCATTAGCATTAATGACTCTCTCATCAACGTACCGTTCTTCACGCCAATTTCACTGCGCCTCGTAATCTAAGAAGCGCCTCAGACCCGCCCGCCCGGCCAACCCGTGATCTATCTTCATGCAAATCTATCATTGAAAACTGATACGCTTAGCATTTAAAGCAGCCACCTACTGTCCGAACACGTAAAGAAGCACCCCAGCAATCCACTGCACGAACACTCCGACACAGCGCCAAGACTACCTAAAGGGGCTATCCAGCAATCCATAGCCCGAAAACTCAGACCCAGGATTTCGGGAAGACCTTCTTAAAACCTTAGATGAATAGAACGCGATCGACATGTGTGTTAAAACGTATGAACAGTTATGATTGACCCCCCTGCCCTGTGCGCGACCCTGCCCAGCCTCTCGTGGTCCCAGCAATTAATTAGCTTGTTAATTACGTTGTTTGTAAGCACCATTATCAGCGGCGGGAGGCGCACTTAATTCCTCGCAGGCAGTTTAGATACAGTCTGCTGCCTGCTCATCCAGAGACGGCCGACTGAGACTCCACCAGGCACTAAACCCGCCCGCTCTCCCGCCCGCTCGCTTCCAAAGCTCATCGCCAGTCCTCTGCTACCACAACTTCACAAGGCACCATGCCCACTGCCATTTCATAGAACAGCTAGTTAGTTGCCTTAGCTCAACTACCGGTCCTCTGGCACCAACTTCTCTTGACGCCGGGCATTTTACCATCAGCGTGCAGCGCAGTCATTCTTCGATTCAGGCTAGAAGCAAATGAATCAGTTGTAAGATGTATATCTAGAATGACCTGTTCAAAACGTCCTCGATTTCATCATTTACAATTCAAGAAAATCTGGACGGTGGACAGAATGATATTTTGCTTAATATATCCTAACATTGAAAACCTCAGAAAGATAAGTTAGTAAACAAAAGTTCTTGGGTAACTGATGCTTTCGGCGCTGTCTGATTCCACCAGTAACATATCAATACCTCATGAAGCTAGTGTTTGTGGCGATCACATAGTGGCGCTCTCTCGAATTTCACAAGGAAAAATCAACTACCGCTAGAGCGCTAGAGCTAGTTTGTGTGCTGACCGCGTGGTGTCGCCCCATGGCCATAAGCTGCGGAGGACCAGCACGGCAACAAGTGAGCCGTGGACGGAGTTTTCCTCGTGGCTACAGTAGTCGCCCGGAGAGAGAGGCTGTTAAAGTAACACTTGTAGGTGTGTGGACAATGAGTATTGTCTCACCTGCGCGAGGAGGAGGAGGAGGAGAAGAAGGAGGCGGTGTCTTGCGGGGACAACACAGCTGGCTGTATACACAACAACCAGCCAGCGTAGTAGTCCGCCTAGCTCTGCTGCCCTCCAGCGCTCCCTCATTCAACTCTTCGTCCTTCACTCCTCTCTCTATCCACTCCCATGCCACAGCCCTGCAATTCTCCTGTCATCCTACAGCCTACATCCTACATTTGCGCAACTGCCATAACAGGCCGGGCTTTTCTGGCGATAGCTCTGTGGTAAAGGCGTCTTAATGAAACATTTGAAAGGGAAATATCAACACGAACCTAATCAATAACTGTATACACGAGAAGAACTTGCTCAAATGTATTGGGAATCAATGCTTAAGACTCGAGCCTATTTCCTCAGTATCATCTTTCTCGCACATGAGATCATGATTACTTATAATCTGTCCCAATTGTAACGAAAACCTGAGCGTGCGAATGGTGGCTGGAAATCTCACACCTCAACTAGGACACATCTTACTGGTGTCTTTATGGTGTCTCTTAGGGGCTAATATAATAGTATCATCTTCGATTATCGATGTGAACCACTCAGCCGCAGTTGTCTTGGGTAAATTATCAGAGTAATGAGGGGCTTTGATAATATAAACTAAGACGTTTCATCACAGAGTAACTCAAAAGCATCAGTGGTCGCACAAGCGTCGCACCTGCACGTACAAGGATTGACTTCTGGAAGTTGTAATCCGAAAATTGTCGTGTTCTGTTTGATTCGTTGTCATCAGGTAATTAGCGAAACATGTAAGCCTAGGGAAAGCTGGCTCTTATCAGATGTGGGTGCATGTTGAGTGGGCCCTGGAGCTACTGTTCTTAGTCGATTGTAGATGCAGATGATTTCTGCTGTACTGATAGCTGCGGGCCTAATGCGAGGTGAAGAAAGAACATGCTAGATGCTGTGGCTATATGTGTGTGTGTGTGCATATATATATATATATATATATATATATATATATATATATATATATATATATATATATATATATATATATATATATATATATATATATATAAATATATATATATATATATATATATATATATATATATATATATATATATATATATATGAGTGTCTGTGTGTTTGTTGTCAGCTAGAAGAGTACAATACGTATAACTAGTCCTAATGGTGCGTACTTAGAATGGGGAATTTTATTATGATTTCCTCAAATTTCACACAACACTAAGGCGAGATAGAATACAAGAGCACTTTTGTCAAATTTGTGTATTTAATCAAACAAGATATGAACGTTGGTTTGAAAGAGAGAGAGAGAGAGAGAGAGAGAGAGAGAGAGAGAGAGAGAGAGAGAGAGAGAGAGAATTTTCACTTCTTCAGCACAATGGTATTGAGTTCCTCACAGTCGTTTAGTTCAGATTATATTTGGCCACTAGTACTATTCCCTTGCTTGTCCTCAGACGACCAATACACATGGAAGCGACTTGGCAATCATACATTGCTGCCGTGCCCTGTTCGTAATACTCGCTTTGTGTACGCGTACACACAGATATAACCAACTAAGTAAAAGTTCAATTCTCTATTCTGACAGGAACACTGTATCAGTACTAGGATCAGGTAACGAAATGGGTATTGTGTAAAGTTAGGATAAATTGAGCGCTTTTACTGCGTGATGTAGGAGATAGCGAGTTTTACACTACAAGCGTTTAGAGCTCATATTAGGTTGATTGCCTCGACTGGCGACATATGTTCAGCATCAGAGCACGGATCTACCCCATAAAATGTTCATCAGTTCCCAGTTCCACATCTGGCGCAAAACCAGAGAAAGACGAGAGATCAAACAGTGAAATTATTAAAGGATAATTATCCAGGTACTATAGAACGACCAAGAGTCATTTGTCAAGCACAGTGAAACTGTCAAATGCAAGCCCACTGTGCTTCTCAGTCAGAGCCACAGCGGACGGCGAACGGTATCGATAAATCATCAATACATAGGATTGACTATGATTAGTATATGATTAATTGGCGCGTGTTTTGTGGCAGTGGATAAGGTTCGGCACAGCCCTAAACGTTTGAGATCAGGGGTCATGCTGGCGGTCGTTCATCAGGAGAATGGGAAAACGGGCAATCGTACAGTTATAAGTGTGTTTCGCAACATGGGCCAAACTCACTGTGTCGACAGCTTGCGGCGGCGGCGGCGGCGGCGGGCTGAGGATCTGATCAGCCAGCAACACAACATACATACAGCTTCTACCTGCAGTGTCACGATACCTCGCCAGATGGGACAAGTCCACTTTGCTCTTATACCCTGAACGTTAAGAAAATTATCATACATAACTATAAGAAGTTTATAGTGTATTATGAAAGATTAATCAAGCAATCATAAAATCTGACATCGAAGTTATGGGGCACCTTTGATTATTGCAAATCACACACTGACAATGGGACTCACTGAACATTTAAACAGGAAATATGCTTGTCAAATCCATTTTGTCAGCCTTGTTATTTCCTTTTACTTTACTTTCAGATTTTACTTCCGGTTACCTGGTGGTATCACGTATGCTGTTCAGACCACCAGGTTACTGAATACAAGGGGGAAATTAAGGTTACACTCAGTGCAACGGCGTAGCACATCTTTACACACTTCACTCTAAACAACTACTCTCTGTGTACATCAGCTATTCCAGCCACCCTCTCATCACCAGCTCGCCCAGAACTTGTATTTATAAGTGGCTGTAATAGCTGAATTAAGTGTCTAATGTAGAGCACCAATCTCCCTCCACGACAATAGCCATCCCTGGGGCTATCAAATCAAACTCACACAAAGCTGACATAAAATAACATGACATGACACACGCAGGGAATTTGGAAGCGTAATACATTTCGGCGATCTGATTGAGAGCCGAGTGTAATGTTGTTTTTGGGAGAGTATTCAATTGATCGTCCTTGATGATTCGCGAGGGTCGTTTTGAAGTGATACGCATTTTTCGTGGGTGTTGAGAGCGAGGTTGCGGGTTGCGGCGAGGGGGTGTTATTCTAACCCCGTCTTCCCATTCTAGGGAACAGTGTGAACCCTGTCTCTCTCGGCCGCCGCTCGGGTTACACTGAAAGTTGCCCATCTTCACCTGCGCCGCTCCTAGATACTATATCTATGGGCCTAACAGAGAAGTGAGCCGTCTTCATTGTGATAGCGGGCAACACACGTCACCCCTGAACCCCTGCAGCACCCTGAACAAATATATTGTTTGTTTATATATATAAAATATATATATATATATATATATATATATATATATATATATATATATATATATATTTATATATATATATATATATATATATATATATATATATATATATATATATAGTGTGTGAATATATACATATATGTGTATGTATATATATATTATATATATATATATATATATATATATATATATATATATATATATATATATATATATATATATATATATATATATATGTGTGGGTGCGTGTGTGTGAATATATATATATATATATATATATATATATATATATATATATATATATATACATATATATATATATATATATATATATATATATATATATATATATATATATTTACGTGTGTGTATACATGTATAGATATATAAATATATATCTATCTATCTATCTATATATATATATATATATATATATATATATATATATATATATATATATATATATATATATATATATATATATATATATATATATATATATATATATATATATATATATACATGTTTATATACACATGCAGGTTTATATTTCCGGAATAAATTTAGAATTTCCTATAATGCCAGATGATTATTCGAGTCACATCGAGTTATCATGTATCTTCACAAATCGCCAAGACTGGCCTAAGTAAAGATTTACACAGGATTCCTGGTAATATCAGTTGCATTATTGAAATTGTCAGCATGTCTCTTTTGGAGCCAAAATGGAAAGTCATGATTGTCTCCTCGACTTAAAACGAGAAATATCGATGCAGCTCTTGACCGCGTGTGCACTTGTCATATTCGAGTGCTCCTGTGTTTGGTTTAATGTCACTCTCACACTTAACGTCACACTGGTGGTGCCTACGCAGGCAACCCCCTCATGTCGGTTCATACTTCGACTTAGCCAATGGCACCGTTCTGTCATCACACACACATACACACACTATATATATATATATATATATATATATATATATATATATATATATATATATATATATATATATATATTATATATATATATATATATATATATATATAAATATATATATATATATATATATTCTTTTCACCTTTTGCATGATTTACCCCTTTTATATGAGGCTATACTGAAAACCATTGAATTAATTTGTTAAGGTTATAAAACCGAATGTAATTAAGAAAGGTAGAACCAGCCTGTATAGCAACAGGATAACAAAAATCTATATAATCCAGCGAAGAATAATGAAATGATAATGTGAATTATTTTTATCATGAACAGAAAAAAAGTAAACAAGTATCTATGATATACCCAATTTACTTGTCTTACCTTGAACAAATAATGAAAAATTACAATTATTTCAAAACGGAAAAGAGTACATTTTAAGGCTACTCACATCTCTGTGCCCTCAGGTAAGAACCACGCGTACTGCATTCACCAACTAACCATCTACAAACTGTTCGTGTACGACATGGCCCCTAACAACGAAACAAGTACTCCTCCTCGTGTTTGAAGTGGGGCCGCCGGAGCAGTGGGTAACACAGGGCTGTCTTGTTGCGAACACCTGTACGTATTTACCTAACACCTACGATTAGCCTTTCAGCCCTCGTGCACTGGGACTACAGCTCGGCGGCGTGCAGGCCTCGGTGCCCCTTTAGAATCACCGCCTACAACACCAGTAATGGCGTGGAGGTATGACACGGTGAGCTTCTTCATCTCGACACCAACAGAAAGCAGGATTCTTTTCCTACTAACTGCACTGATAATGAACCTACCTTGTATGCACATCCTTTGATTTGCACGCATATGCATCGACAAAAACAAAGGGTGCATTTATGGCTGGAATGTGTCTCTTATCACACTTTTAAGCCAGAAATCGCGCCTTTTCCTAACCGTGCACGTATATAAATTGCTAACACACAAGGTGAATGCCACTATGCTATCTATATGTGGTTGGTTTTGTCGATTGGGTATTTTTGCACATGCTGCCAATACAAGGTCCGCTTGTTATTGTATCTCGGGACACAGTCAATACAGTATGCTGTACTTATACTCTTGAAGAGTGAATCTTCTATTTAATAAATCCAATCCTACGTTTCTACTTGTTCTGGGTTCCCTTGATATATATATATATATATATATATATATATATATATATATATATATATATATATATATATATATATATATATATATATATATACTTTATTGACTGTAGGTTAATGATTGGTGTCCTTCACCAGCCAATTCAAAGGGTGCTATTTGTTGGAATAGATTAGCGACATCTCTGTTTAGACTGCATCTAATTCATTACAGGAATTCTCCAACTGTCCATCTCCGCTTATACTTCAATTTGAAAGAATAATCGAAGGAATACATATCAATCGCAACAAGACCGACTAAGGTAATGCTTAAGGTATTTTTTTATTGATTCTTGCATATTAGGCTTCTTTGATGAATTGAATATTATCGAATTCATATGGTATATATGGTCGGTTAAGATTCGGGTATAAGGTTAAGATCAATGGACGGTGTACTTCACAAGACGTGCACGCACGAGCAATGCTAAAACAAAGGGTTGATCTTTGCTGTAGCGAGAGAAAGAGGTTCAGTGTAGGCGCAGGGTCTTAGTAGCGAGAGAAAGAGGTTCAATGTAGGCGCAGGGTCTTTATCTTGACGAACACTCTCAGTTTCTCCGCTCGGCCATGGGTCGTGAAATCGACAACTGAAAGCGACACAACACCTGAGAGTATAGTCACATTCCGCTCCGTTCCATTTCAGCAATGTCTTCCCCAGTTGAAGAGGGTGTCGGTAATCAGAGAAAGGCGTTTAGAGGGCTCAATGAGGGGCTGCGTCGTGTGTGGCAAATTAGGGGTTAACACCCAGAACGCAATGAGTCAGCCCCTAGCTGGTAGGGTGGTTGGTGCGGGTTCTGTGGTACCACAGTAAAGACTGCTGACCCAGCCAGCTTCTCGGGGTTTCCTCGCTGAACTGTTCAGTGTGTTCTTCAAGCTGACTGATTGGAAATGCTTGCAAACATGACAGGCACTGATACTTGCCCGTATCGTGGCCTGGGGGGTCATCTTTGCTACACGATAGGCTAGGCTCTGGACACAACCCCGAGCAGGGCCCGCTTCACAGGGCTACACAACGGACATGTAGCTCAGGGTGAGGTTGTAGAACTCCAAAGTCCTTAAAAGCTCTGCTTCGAACTCACGATTTTCTAGTTAAAGTGACACCTTTCTTAAGAATTGGATTGAAATCGAAACGTATTCATAAAGCATGAACACCTACCTCCAAACCCTGCGCTATGGGTCTGTGACAAC
>OZ012694.1:43953099-43954575 GCA_963942565.1 Maea johnstoni | reverse complement strand
TGTGACGGTGAGAACGCTGTGCGAATTCTTTTGGGTTTTCTAAATGGTTGTAATAGAAGGCTGGCCTCTGGTCCTACAAAAAAACGACAATCACAATATAATTCAGATGGCATAATCTGACATTTAGCGCATTCTTTTTGACGCAAAAATGTAAAAACGCAATAACGCAATTGAATAAACAGCAGGTTTTCTATGCCATTCCTCTGATAGAAAGTTAAGATATGTACATAATAGGAACAACTATTTTATGATATTTAATGACCAAGTGTCTATGCTGATATTGTTACACATGATTAAGATCTACTGTCAATCCTCATGAACACATATGACATGTTAAAATGAATAAGGGTAGGGTACACATATGAGAAATCGGAGTACAGTCCATATATATATATATATATATATATATATATATATATATATATATATATATATATATATATATATATATATATATATATATATATACATATACATATACATATACATGTACATGTACATGTACATGTACATGTATATATATATATATATATATATATATATATATATATATATATATATAATATATATATATATATATATATATATATATATATATATATATATATATATATATATATATATATATACAGAATTCTCTTGTTCCTTGGGGAGGGTAGTCTCGCTCAGGAGGAGCTGGGTTCTAGAGGAACTGTGTGATACCCAAGATTGTGGCATTAATATAACATGGCCTGGAGAGACTGAACTTCTCGCGAGCAGCAGCCACTGAAACAAAACAGATTTCTCATGGTGTAATGGCTAATATTTATATCGACCAGGAACACGACGTCTGGCTCTTGAAGTAGCTGCTGGGATATCACAGAAGACTGACGTTTTTTTCCTACTAAGCTTTGGGGTTTAGACTCGTGATGCTTACCCTTAGGCCTACGGGATATGTCAACTTCATCCACATAACTAAAGGTCATCACATGTAAAACTACAGGTGGACACTTTTTACCGAAATCCCGTACTTGTTGAAAGCCAAATTCTTCGTTTTAAAATAGTATATTTCCGTGGCAGGGTAGCACACTTTGTGTGTTTTGTTTTAATTTATTTACGATTTTTTCCTTCGTTTCCTAGGGGTGGAATTGGTTAATAGAAGGTCACATCAGAGGAAAATATTAATGTATGTATGTAGGTATGTATTATTTATTGACTGCAGTAAACTACAAAAATCTAAATATTGAAGATAAATATAGATACAAAAAGAGAACTTGATTAAACAAAACTGACTTGGAAAAGTACTTGTGATGTCTTTTCATGATTCGCCCTGATTTTAACTTGATCGCATTTCCTCTTTTTGTAATATTTATGAACGTCTTCATCGGGTAGGGGCGGGAGATCAGGCGAACATTTCGAGCCCCCTCTCGAGGATAGGCGAACATTTCGAGCCCCCTCTCGGGGAAAGGCGGCGCTGGGTTGAACGTAGAGAGACGT
>OZ012694.1:43923099-43943099 GCA_963942565.1 Maea johnstoni | reverse complement strand
TACCCTTTCGTAGGCATCTTTGACATTTAAGGATTTCATTTAAAATTCCGGACAAGTCCTAGAGGGCCATTAAATTAAATTGTTGAGACCTCACTTGAGTGCTTTAATTGAAACCTCCCATTGACAGGCTATTAGTTGTTTTCATGTATTCTTAATTTATTATACCTGAGTCGCACTGTTAGGTCGACTAATCCTCTTACCCACCAAACTCTGACTAAAGAAGGGGTGTCAATACTGAGGAAAAAGAAAATAATCGAGGGATTAAACTCTGGAGAGGACGCAGGCTTAAATTTGGATATTGTAAAACGTCCTTTTGGAAAGATATTGTTTGCGAGGTGCATTAGATATTGGATATAAATACATTCTAATTAAATTGTTGGAACCGCTAAAGAGTTGTCTATCTGGTTATTATATTTTTGAAACAGAATTTAATCATAACTGAAGGCGAAGTAAATTAATATGTATGTACATATGTTCTTGATTGTTAAGGTCATATATATATATATATATATATATATATATATATATATATATATATATATATATATATATATATATATATATATATATATATATATTTATTTATACATTTTAATATGGAAAGTATTGTTTTATATGTATTGTATAATAATTGCACGTTTAACCAGCAATTGAACACTAATGGCAGTTCATTATCTGGTTGTAAATGGATTTTGCTCTTCTTGCTACAGTTCTCTGTATGGTATACTGTTTCAATAAAGCTCCCGGTCAATATTTAAACACTCAAATAGGACTACACTCCTCTTTAAAGTGGAGCACGTTATAAGTTTGCAAGATATGTTGCGGAAATTAGCTGGATCCCCGCTTGTTACGGGACAGCACGATTGTTCACACTCTTGGTAAATACTATTCCCCGCTCTGTGCCCCTGTTCCTCACAACTCGCGCCGAGGCACGGAGAAATATCCATAATGCAGAAACTCACACCGCAATGTCCGTGTGCCGCCATTAGACATTATGGGAGCTCAATGAAGACTTCTCATTGCTCGCATTAATTGCTCCAGAGTGAGCGTTTGACAAGGTTGTAATTTCATCATTTAGGGAATTTAGAGTGGCTATCCCCATGGTACTACACACAGTTACATCATCTTTAATTGGATATTTATGGACGAGTGGGGTTTGTGTAAATTGGCGGAGTAATTTCCAGGGGATTAGTTGCCAGTTGTGTAGTGGATACTCCGCGAAGGCGGGCATGTTGATTTAGCTTAACTGAACACCAGCGCCTAGTTTGTAGTGTGTCCTTTGGGGGCAGGTGGAGGGATGAGTGGCAGCATAACCTTATAACGCACGAGAAATCCGCTTAGTCCTCCCTCCCGTAAATACACCATAATGACATTCAAAATACACAATCAGGCCCGCTAATACCATTGTGCGCCATGTTTGGACAGATTAGAATATAAATCGATATTTTGATCCACATACTTTGCTTGAGATGAATTGATTAATTCACACCCTGGGCATTATGTTCTGACACGAAAACTAAAGCACCAAAAACAAAAGGAAACTAAAATACAATTATCTCTCAACGGCGATTTCACGCGATCAGTGTGTGCGCTGCGCGACTGGGGGTTTATTTAACACATGGCCGGTGTTTTTCGACACCGAGGGGTGTTGTTTAGACTAAACAAAGTGCACGCGAGTTGCGGAGCTGAGCGCAAGTGCAAGGGGAGCTGCTGGGAGCTCATGTTTGGCCTGTCCGTCTAATTTTCAAATTAGCCCCTATCACAGTGTTGTGGGCAAACTTAGCGAAACTCGAGCATCGCGCTGTTTGGTTGCTTTTGATGGTGGCGGCAGCCGAGTGTTCCAGTTGCGATAAATACCACCCAGGCTCATCGCGTGTCTCCCAATCCCCGACCCCGCTATCCGTAATTGTTACCATACTTCTGCCCTCTTATCTCCGCCGAGACTTTGCGAGGCTTTTGTGCCGCTTCTCGCGCATATTTATCCCAGCATAGCGCTGGCTTGGCACGGAAAAAGGGCTCTGTCCACCCCCGTGCTTTCGTTATCTTTGTAGTGCGGGTTACGGCGAAGAAGACCTTAACTGCTCATTGCGGGTTTTGTTTACTAATGAGTTTGGTAAACACAGGTGCAGAATAGACACAAACAACAGCACTTCTGTTGCGAGCAGAAAGCAAAACATGGATGGCGGGTGGTCGGCTGGTTTTTTGGGGTATTAGGAGATGGTAGGCTAGTGCGGTCTAATGACCCTTGCAGGATCAGCCATGCAGGCACTGGCATGGGAGTAATTGACAGGGGCACCCTCAAGAATAAAATAGCTCTTTATCTTTTTAAATGGCCCATTGATCTCGTAGAATGAAGCCCGGCTATTCTCAATTATTTTAATCAAATTCTCGTTTTCTCTGGCCGGCCTGCCTAGCATGCTGCAAGAGGGAGACATGAAAGACCTCGGGAACGGCTGCCCCCTTCAGATTAGTCGCTGTCGAGGAGCGATCTTCCCTAATAACGAACTAGTTAAGCTTTAAGTGAGTGGGCCTCTCACTTTCTACGCTTCGTTTAGGAGCAGTTAAGATGCTATCACAAAGGGGCATTTAACGCAGTGGGACGGTGTTTCTCGACATCCCCTCAGCCGCCTTCCGGCAACATCTACACTGATAACTGAAGCTCGGCGCGCAGGCCGTGTACGACATGTACACAGGCACTTTACCACAACATCATCTATACGCCTCTGGCTCTACTAGTGTCTGCTACTACAAAGTCGAGCAGTTTACGTATAGAACTTCCTCTCCTTGACTCTCCACAATCAGATCCTGTATCTACCTATAGTTATATGCTGTATTTAAGCTCCGTTGTTGGGCACCGAACATGGCAGAAACTGAGAAGCTAGTTGTCAGTTCGGTACGAGTTGGAGCAGCTCCTATCCACCATTTTGTATCATGACTAGTCACAAAGATGGCGATGTGTTTGACCTGTTTCGATGTGGGTTTCCATCTAGCTTCCTGAATCAGAAGAATAGTTTATGAGGGAGAAGAGGCAGTTTTTTAATTCGATTGTGTCGATACCAGCGTAGTTGATACTGCGAGATCGATAACAATGGATTATACTATGCATCGCGATCTTTACTATTAACATAATAACCAGTTGGTCAATAATACTCACTCCAGACATTCGTCCCTATAAATTAGCAGTACACCAAAACTTAATTTCGATCAAATCCCATAAGTTTAGCTTTTCTTCTAAGGGCAACCCCGTCAGAAGTGCGATCTTGATATTAATGCAATAAGATATCTGATTGTGACGAAAATTTGAATTTAGCAACTTTGAAATTACACCAATCCTTTCGAAAATGTAATTCAAATACATACCCACCAAACCACCCACAATCATACATATATATGAATATACATATATATATATATACATATATATATATATATATATATATATATATATATATATATATAAATATACATTTATACATCTATATATATATATATACATGTGTGTGTGTTTTGTGTGTATGTAGATTGAAATAGTATTTAATACCAGAGAGATTCAATTAATTCTCCATTTAATTTTAAATAACTAACACAATTATATATATATATGTATATCATATATATATATATATACATGTATATATATTTATATATACATATATATATATATTAGTATATATATGTATATATTTATATATACATATATATTATATATATATATATATATATATATATATATATATATATATATATATATATATATATATATATATATATATATAAATATATGTATAAATATATATATATAATCAAAATAACACACGGGGATAAGAATTTGTGAATTTGTATTAGTTATCTAAAATCAAAGGGAGAATTCACTGAATATCTCTGGTATGAAATACATTTTCAATTGCTCAGACTATATTCCGTCAAAATCACCGATGCATTTGGTTATCTTTTCAAAGTTCTTGTATCGTATGATTTCCTTGATCACAAAATTCAATCATCATCGTGGCCATGTACTGCTACTTCCCCGAACGGACTTATAGCATTATATATAGAATAGTAGACCTGCCTAACGATTTAACTACACATGGCTGCAGAATATTTCATTCACTATCGACAATTATTTTTGTAAATATTTATACCCTGTTGTTTAAAAAGAAAATGCGTTCATGTACTCACAGCTATTTCTATATATCAATGCTGTTTCACCGTGTAATCTCGCAAATATAAAGATGGGGATAGGTTATTTTACCACTTTCACGCATATATCTTAATATAAAAATGACATGAAGTATGCATAAAAGTACTTCTGTCAAGGGTATATATATTTATATACATACATATATATATATATATATATATATATATATATCGGATATATATATCGGATATATATATATATATATATATATATATATATATATATATATATATATATATATCTCGGTGACTTCTTTATTTATTTTTAAAATTTTTGATGCGGGCAACTGATGAGCCCTTTACGTTGTCGGTAATTTATTTGGTGTTACTTTTGTTTCTTCAATTATGATTTCTGTCTCATTTTGGTGATATTTGAACTATTTGCACACCTTTTGCTTCTTGAATAAGATCAATATAGATATCGATATAACTACCAGTATGTACGTATGTATACACACACACAATATATATAAATATATATATTTATATATACATATATATATATACACATACATACATACAAACATATATATATATACATAAATATATATATATTATATATATATATATACATATATATATATATATATATATATATATATATTATGTATATATATATATTTATATACATACATATATACTTATTCATATATGTGTGTATTCATATGTGTGTGTATACATATATATATATATATTATATATATATATATATATATATATATATATATATATATATATATATATGTATATACTAGTATATATATATATATATATTGATAGATTGGGTTGGTGGATATAGAAAAAGTACGTGTGTATACAGATATGCATACATATCCTTATACATTGCTCAGAAGTTGATATTGGATAGTTTAATTGTATAAATGTCTTGTTTGTTTAACAGTTATTGTTCTATATTTAAAAGTATTGTTGTTGATCATTAGAATATGAGTTTTCAGTTCAGCATTTCTTATTTGGTTCTATATCATTGAACAATTAACTACAATGTGATCAGCCTCTGTATTGTCATTTTCTTGAATAAACACGTATTATTGATTGATATGGATATTTAATGCGTGTTATGCCGTGTCAGGTTGAGGAAATGTTCTGCTCCAGCATATATATCAATACGCCATACAATGAAATAAATCAAGGACATCGCTGGCAGAGATACACTGATTTTGTGACATGAATTTCTAGATATTAGCGAAGATTCAGTTTTACTTTCTGCAGTGTTGTTTGAGAGGATGTTGTTTCTTGCAGGGTTGAAACTTAATAGGGCATGTCCTAAACAATCTTATTCTCACTCCGTTATTTCGCTTTTGGGTTGTTTTGCGTGCTGGTGTATTTAGGGACCCTGGTTGTCTGAAGCGTGACGGTAACCTATTTATGCTGAAAACCATGCACTACTATTTTGTGACATTTCAACTCTGTGGCTGAAATTGCAACATCCATTCAGGGCCATTCCTATACTCCAGTAACGACGCCCTTTCCAGGGTGTTTAGGGTTTAAGGGTGTCGGTTGCGGTACCTACCTCCTAGTCGGTGTGTGAGATAACTCCCATGTCTCGCCATAAGCCAGGGGTAGAAGGGGAAAGGGTCTCTCTGCGCCCCCAGTAACATGGGGTGCATATGGGGTGATATTCCAGAGTGTGCTGCTAGAGAATGGGGTATATGGGCACCGAGTGACGGGTGGTGCCCGAGTCCAAAGTGTCCCACTAAGCCATCAGGGTAGGGTGATGCCTCAGGATGATAGTGACTCTTCATACTGTTCATGAGATGGTGCGCACTGGCCACGGGGTGGAAGGCGGCCGCTGTCAGGGAACTGATGGCCGCGTCCCGTATACTAGAGCTGGACATACTAGTTTCTGTCACTGTGGCCCCACCACTGTGGGCGCTACTGCTACTACACGGGCAACTGGAATCCGACTTGTTGCCCATTAAAGAGTCTATGCTGAAGCCATTGGCCCGCTTGACACTGGGAACTACAGGCATCATCTTCGCTGCCTTCCCTATAGTGATGTTACTGCTGGTATCTATCTCTGGAGCAGAATAGTCCGAGATCGCCGCCGTGCTGTGTGAGTGTGGCGTGTTTCCTGGTGCTATCCTCGCTACTACTAGGAGTGTGAAGGCATTAGCTCAGGCCGTAGAAGTGGCGTGGAGAGTGTATATAGTAGGAGAGATGGTCTACTGTAGAGGAGAGACCGTCGTGTCGCTCCGTGGTATGTGTGCGATCCGCAGGCCTCTGATAGGACTAATAGACTAATCATTACACCATCAGCCACAGAATGTGCACTCACGCACAGGCCGCCTTCTGATTGGCTGATGGCTCAACCTTGCTGACATCTCAACTGTCTCATTTAACTATTGAGACTGATCCAATAGGTCGTCTCGCCCGGGGGCGTGTGCAGCGCCTCGCAGGCCCAAAGGGGGCGTGGCTTGTCCTGATCCCATCAACTCCACGCCGTGATTGACAGCCAGGAGGCGCTCGACCCTGGGCCGGCGCTGGCAATAGGAGGGCAAGTAGCCTTTTCGCATGTGTTGTATGAAAACATCAAATATTATGGCAACAACTAAGTGTACACTTTGATATGTCTCCATACAACAGCGGGATGAGCGCTTGTGGGTAGATGCGCCTTCATTGCTTCGTATCGTATTCAATAAACACAACCGGGGCACATTCGCCCTTATCATGCGAGTTGCGTTTTTATTTACTTTTATAGATGATTCATTAAATTTATTGCAGACATAACAATATCGTGTAATTGCTAGTTTTATTTGTCGAATATAGTTCTTTCCAGTTTTTATGGAAAACATATTGTGTTTAGTACATTCAACTGGGAGGGGAATGTAAGCGTTGCGTTTTCGATGTGAATTATAAGTTGTGCGTCATTTATGAGTCGGTCACAACAGATATTAGTAATGCTGATTCGATGCCATATGGTATACTCTATGTTATTGAGTACTGGTAGTATCAATCAGATTTCCATGTGTACATACATTGTATCGTATTGTATGTTTATTGACTATATTGATAAGGTACAATATCATTTCAAATTTTAAAAAATACATATAAATCATAACACATAACGTACACATAACAAGTAAACTTAGGAAAAAACTAAAGAGAGAATTAGAGAGAGAACCATAGATATAAGCGAAGCTGCTCCGATGAATCGTTTAATCATTAACATTTAGTTTCGTGTCTAAATATAGTTGAGCCTCTTAATTCACATGGCGAAAGAACCAATATACATCAAATAACGGAATAGGTCTTAAATATATAACAGTGAATAGAAAAGCGTGATATCTAAAACATTAAATACGGTTTATTAACTAACAAAGAAAACGAAAATTGAATTTCGGTTTATCCAATATGGTCATCGAATGTGCAGTAGATGGGCTTGTTAAGGTGTTTAGAGCAGTATTGTCAGATTATATTCTGACATAATTCAAACCTGTTTCTGGTAATAATAATTCATAATTCATACCTGTTTCTGGTGAACTCTAATCGCTTTTAACTAAGAAAAGCTTACTCTATATCCAACGAATACAAATACACATATTCAGGGTGTGCTGCGATATATTTCATGACTTAGCCGCGGACGCCTCATGTACACTTATAGTCACGGAGGCTCTTTTGCGTTTCACATCTCCACAGTATAAACGTGGTACCGTTGTTGAAACAGTTGTAGTTGCAGAAACCTTTAGGTTATAGGTTGTTCTTGAAAGTCATTTCATCCATGTCATTATTATTCCGATTGGGCAGCAGCAGCGGTAGTAGTAGTAGTAGTAGTAGTAGTAGTAGTAGTAGTAGTAGTAGTAGCAGCAGCAGCAGCAGCAGCAGCAGAAGTAGTAGTAGTAGTAGTAGTAGTAGTAGTAGTACTAGTAGTAGTAGCAGCAGCAGCAGTAGTAGCAGTAGTAGTAGTAGTAGTAGTAGTAGTAGTAGTAGTAGTAGTAGTAGTAGTAGTAGCAGCAGCAGCAGTAGTAGCAGTAGTAGTAGTAGTAGTAGCAGTAGCAGTAGTAGTAGTAGTAGCAAATATGCACTGTAACAAAGGTTACACGAACAGAAGCAGAGGAAGCACAGGCGGGAGAACAGGGGTTATAACCTGAATGACCACGATATAGCGCGAGAAGTGGCATCATCATTTCCTTAATCGAAAACATCGAGCCCCAATGGGGTATTGATACTCGGTATATGGACATTAACTCCAAAATTAGACGAATGGCTAGAGACTCTTCTGAGTCTGGATCTTTCCTACCAAATTGTAACACAAATAATTATACATCGGCTAGACCACGGTGGTCTTCTGTGTTGAAATGTCTACTCAAACTGTGGGTATTGTTGTTTTGAGAAATACATCTAAAGTATTCACACATTCTCTCTCTTAGAGTTCTGTTCGAATGTCCGACATATTGTTTATGACAACGATTGCATGTAATACAATAAATGATATTGTTGGTTTCGCAATTACACTTTCGAATTGTGTTATATTTCCTCCCTGTGATGGGTCTTTTAATGGATCCTGTATTAAACAGTGGAAGCAGTCTCTCCCTCTATAACTACTCCTTGCCTATAGCGCCAGCATAAATATATAGATGACCAGGAATCTCTGCTTAATGCACCTCTGTGACCCCGAGGTTACGAACCCTTTCTTTCAGTGTATTTTGGCGCAGTGATGTACCGTTTTGGGGTACGCTTTATTTGGTTCGGTTGCCTGCACCTACTCCTGGTGGGCATGTTGGTATAAAGGTACTACTATACGGGTATCTTGTTCTACAGTTAAAAAGATGGGGATCACGACTGCCACCTTCCCGCCATTCATAGAAACCTGACGATCTTAATGGAAAGAGTGTTCACAAATAAAACTGGGGTCTTTACGAGGCTAATCAGAGGAGTGTTTTGCCGCACATGTCACTTCCTGTCACAGTGACGAGAAATAAACATGCCAGCGCGGCGAGGATTGCGACTCCATTAGACCATGTTGATTCTGGCCACATTTTATTAGCGTTTTTTTGTATCGTGCTTGAACATTTAGATGGTAATCAAACAAGGATCTATCCCTATCTCAGCCTTACAAATACCCGGGATGACACGAAAGCCCGTCTGTGAACAATAGGAGCAGCCCAGTGTCAACAGTGGTATAAAGAGTGCTGTCGTGGTACAGGTGGGCATGGGGGACAGAGCTGACTGGCTGCCTGTATGCGCAGGAAGACGGAATGGGCTGCGGGGATTGCGGGGCTTAAAACAGTGATGGTGATAAGAAAGAAAGATGTCAGAGTCAACAAAGGACGGGAGTCTGTCAGCCTCTCTCGCTCAACGTCTCAACGTGTGTCTGCTTCTGGCTGGCTGGGGGCGGCGAACTGGGAGGGAAACTGAAATGGGCCCAAGTGCTGACTTAAACCAAAGAAATCATCATCATCATCATATATCCCTGATACCATGATGTTAACATCAATTCAATGCTGTGTGGGCAAATGTATCGTTCATTATACGTTGGGATAATCTACCATATACATATATATATATATATATATATATATATATATATATATATATATATATATATATATATATATATATATATATATAATATATATATATATATATATATATATATATATATATATATATATATATATATATATATATATATATATATATATATACTAGTAACCCCTCGAAGTGCCCACCCTGCTAAGTTGACCGTTCCTCTAGAGTGACCACGTTTTGCCGTACTATTATTGTTTTCCTATGAGTTTTACAGTATGTATATATGAGTATATATATATATATATATATATATATATATATATATATAAACATATGGAGAATATCATTCATTTTCGTAATCCTAGTGGCCAATAACTTTAATTTGCAATCCTGTTTGCTTTTCAAAATGAAGTTCATTCTGCAAACATGCAAACCTATTATGAACATGCAAACCTTGTTTGTTTGTTTGTGTTTTACCCTAGAATGAATACACAGCATTCTCCGGCATTTCAATAAGTCTAAGGCCAAGTGCATTACGAGGTCTGCTTGTGATTTGGTACAGGAGCGTATGCAAACGTACTTAGTCAGATCGAATAGATATAGAACGTATCATAAATGGTTTAAACATCCATCACCGTCCACTTTTGCAATATAATTAGGCTCGATATCTGTCGTTACATACCCCATCCATTCCAGTACCAAACACAATCACCCACCCACGTTACAAAACCATTAAAACTTGTGTTGTTCATTTGAAGGATGCATGGAAGTTCATTCCGTAGCCTGCAGATTGTATTTGACAAGGAACCCCCACTGATATCATGGACAAAGTCTTTAAAAAAATTCCACCTATGTTTTATACCCCTGACCCACTCATATGGACCTGCTACTTATAGGAAAACCTAGTTAGGTCCAACCAAACATAGAAGAAAAGCTTAATGATTGCAAACGAACGCACGCCTTGCCTCACTCTACTCGTTTGTAAAACAAGTGCCAAGGGTTGTGTGGCCTCACATACCATGTAACCATTATATACCATTGGGCACCCTCTCAGGGGTAATCCCACTCAGCGGAACAATAGGGCAATACCTGATTAGCTCTTCCCACATACCTGAGATCCTTCATGACACTCTAGTGTTTGGAATAAAAACAATACTTTTGTTGATTGTAACATTAGCTGTTGTAAAGGGCCTGTGCTGTGGAGTGGGGTATATATAGACACATAGGTGGTCACCAGAGCATGGCAGCAATGGACAGAATGGCCCAGGAGATGCACCTGCAGCTCATATCAGCGTAGAAAGGGAGGCTTATTGCTTAAAACTGCAAAACATGACCGTTGTCTATTGTAAAGGTATTGTATACAAGTGTGGTGTTCAACTATTTGTGGTGACAGATCTATGTTTACGTAAATGTGTGGCATTGGTAGGAAACTTAACTAATTCACTCAGCTTAACCACATATATCCCTGCCTTAGAACACCGACTGCTAGCATACATTACACATCAGACACTTCATATTATCCCAAATGACATGATATTTCTGTTCCTCCTCGGACGTTTTTGCTGGTTGAGCTTTTACCAGCTTTGATACACTATCACTATCACTGTTCAAGTTTGGTAGAGGTATGGCAGTTTGATACAGGAGGGGAGTTCTGCTCAAGAGAGGACCTTGTAACAAGAGCCCTTAAGACAATTGAATAATGAAAAGAATCTAGAGAGAGAGTAAGAGTAAAGCATTTAACCATAAAAAGCAACAGGCTAAGAGAAGATATTGTTAGGATCAACACGATGAGCTAGTGTTCCTGCAGTCCTTGAATCCAAAATCTTTCTAGCCATTGGTAAGTTTGGAGTGGTCAATGGGAGAAAACAAAGTATTCACCTTCACACCGCTTATACCCTTTTTGTAGACAGTTTCTATTGTCTTTATTTACTATGTTCAGTTCTGTTTATTTTGTTTATTATTAATACTTTCTTTTTGTAATTTTTATGAGAATGAAGTATCATGTGTGATTTTGCATGCAAATGCAGTCAATAAAGCATACTATACTATACTATACTGGGAGGTCAAGACTCCCGATGGCGCAATAAGGGATGACATACAAACTGTCATTTCTAAATGGTACCGGGATTACCCTTTACTATACTCTGATGTTTCTACTATCAATAATTTTAATGAAAAATTTGCTGACATTACTCGCAATCACATTAACTCTATGGAATCAGAAGTTGGTAATTTTGTTTGTGAATCAATGAAGGTGGCTGATCTAATTAGCCAGATATCCTCTTTAAAGGTGCACAAGCAGAACTTAAAGCAAAAACTAATATTAGTAAGGCCCCAGATTGGGATGCCATCCCAGTGAAGGTTTTAAAAATGATGCCTGTATTACATATCTTACTTCACCTTTTCAGTCTTGTTTTACCAATTGAATAGTATCATCCCAATAGTCACGTAGTATTATTCAACCTGTCCCTAAATATAGTGAAGATCCCACAAATCCTCTCCGAGGGCATAGAGGCATTGCTCTTACTTTTGTCATTTATAACACATTTTGTGACATTCTAAATTCAAGACTTACAGAGTGGGTACAGGATAATGGAGTAATGCAAAGAGAAAAATGGCATCTGTAAAGCCCTACAGTGTATTGATCATATTTTTGTATTATCACTTATTTTAGAAAACAGGGTTAAGAAAAAGAAAGATACCTTTGCTTGTTTTGTGGATGCCAGAAAAACCTTTGACCAAGTCAATAGGGACTTATTATGGTTTTGACTGATTTCTATGGGGATATCAGCTATCTTTTAATTGCACTTTGGTCCCTTTATAAGGGTGTCAAAGCATGCGTCAAAATAAATGGGCTAGGCATGATCCATTATATAGCAGGATGTCCTGTACATGGCCCGTGTCCCCAGTGTCTGGGGGTGGGGGCCGGCTATCATTTTGTAGGAATCAGGACTGGGAAATAAGGACTTACCTTTTTAGGACCACTGTATATCTAAGTGCTACTATGAACTCTGTTAGTGCACTGATATGGTGGCAGATGGGGGATGTTTTTCCTGAAATAATGCTAGCATGCGAAACAATGTGCAATTAATATGCAGAGCTAGTGATTTGAAGTGCGACAGTTACTTGTTTAAGAACAACCCATTAGTACGACCGTACTGCGATATGTGTAATACTCTATCTATTGAGAATGTTGAACATCTCCTTATGCATTGTCCTTATTTTAATGATAGAAGAGAAGCTATGCTTAGAGAAATCAAAGAGTTAGAGAATTATTATGATACTCTCATCTTAACCCCTATGGGTATTAATCTCCTGACGATGCTGGGTAGAATACAGGATCATTCAGAGCCGGAGGTGATGCTCTATTTCTATAGAATAATTGCGATAAATGTACAATACACATATGTATGTGACAATTGTAAGAATGAGAGAAGGTGTTGGGTAGTTCACCAACGTGTTAACTACCTCTAAAGTGTATCCGGAGCTTTTTCTAACAATTCTCCTGTTTTCCTCTACCCCTTTTTTGTTTGGGTATGTCAGCCTTAAGACCCTACTAAGTATAAACCCCTTTCCATCCGAAGGGTCAGCTTTAACTGCTCAGTAATTTATGTTGATCTCTCTCATCCAAGTCCAGTTTTTGTGCTTATCATGGCTTATTTTTTTTAGCCTGGAAAGCAGCGACCTTTAGACACCAGTACCTACTGTTCACATACCTATATTCATTTTTGAGAGTTTTGTGTATAGTATGTACTTGTAGAGAAGTTTTTGATTAACTCCTCTGAATGAGATGTAAATAGTGCCTTACAAGATACCAAAGTTTTGTGTAATAACAGCTTTCCGATGAATTAACACTTTCTACCTTTATATTTTGTATTCTTACTGTTTATTTGTACCAATATGCTTTTGTAGTAGAAATACTACAGCCAATAAACATATATATAGTCACTTGGCCCTGGCATGATCACCCATATGGCACACTGTCCTACACATGTTCCGTGGGCCCAGTGTCTGGGGGTGGGGCATGGGTATCATTTGGTAGGAATCAGTCTTTGGATCTAGGCAGGATCACCCATATGGCACAATGTCCCACACATGTTCCGTGGGCCCAGTGTCTGGGGGTGGGGTATGGGTATCATTTGGTAGGAATCAGTCTCTGGATCTAGGCATGATCACCCATATGGCACGATGTCCCACACATGTCCCGTGGGCCCAGTGTCTGGGGGTGGGGGACGGATATCATTTGGTAGGAATCAGTCTCTGGATCTAGGCATGATCACCCATATGGCACGATGTCCTACACATGTTCCGTGGGCCCAGTGTCTGGGGGTGGGGCATGGGTATCATTTGGTAGGAATCAGTCTTTGGATCTAGGCAGGATCACCCATATGGCACAATGTCCCACACATGTTCCGTGGGCCCAGTGTCTGGGGGTGGGGTATGGGTATCATTTGGTAGGAATCAGTCTCTGGATCTAGGCATGATCACCCATATGGCACGATGTCCCACACATGTCCCATGGGCCCAGTGTCTGGGGGTGGGGTACGGATATCATTTGGTAGGAATCAGTCTCTGGATCTAGGCATGATCACCCATATGGCACGATGTCCCACACATGTCCCATGGGCCCAGTGTCTGAGGTGGGGGACGGATATCATTTGGTAGGATCAGTCTCTGGATCTAGGCATGATCACCCATATGGCACGATGTCCCACACATGTCCCATGGGCCCAGTGTCTGGGGGTGGGGGATGGGTATCATTTGGTAGGAATCAGTCTCTGGATCTAGGCATGATCACCCATATGGCACGATGTCCCACACATGTCCCGTGGGCCCAGTGTCTGGGGGTGGGGTACGGATATCATTTGGTAGGAATCAGTCTCTGGATCTAGGCATGATCACCCATATGGCACGATGTCCCACACATGTCCCATGGGCCCAGTGTCTGAGGTGGGGGACGGATATCATTTGGTAGGATCAGTCTCTGGATCTAGGCATGATCACCCATATGGCACGATGTCCCACACATGTCCCGTGGGCCCAGTGTCTGGGGGTGGGGGATGGGTATCATTTGGTAGGAATCAGTCTCTGGATCTAGCCATGATCACCCATATGGCACGATGTCCCACACATGTCCCGTGGGCCCAGTGTCTGGGGGTGGGGTACGGATATCATTTGGTAGGAATCAGTCTCTGGATCTAGGCATGATCACCCATATGGCACGATGTCCCACACATGTCCCATGGGCCCAGTGTCTGGGGGTGGGGGACGGATATCATTTGGTAGGATCAGTCTCTGGATCTAGGCATGATCACCCATATGGCACGATCTCCCACACATGTCCCGTGGGCCACATCAGAGCAACTCGCCAATTTACAGCTAATTTCATACATTACGATATGAACTCTGGATAAGTGGTGGAGACGAGTTAATGATTAGGATACTAGAGAGACAATTAATCCCCTAGGACCTGTTCGACAAGCATGGTGCCCCATTATCGCCATACAAACATCATTAATCCCACATAAACATTGTCATAAAGCAAAATGCCCAGCGTGGCAACTTGACGCTGGGGCCCTGTTGGGAAACTGACTCTTCCTAATCATGATTAAATGAATTATTCAGCTAGTGATCTTGCTAAATGGAAATTTTATCACTAAACGTATAGTGTATACTATAGCTCTACTGTAGTGACTGGCAGGATAGATACTGCGTATTTTAAGTATGTGTTGGTCAACAAATCATCAAAAACAAGAACCACACGTTGAGCCAAATACTCGACAACAAGCGACCTCTGGTGTCTAACGTTATGTTTAACACAATGAGTTACGCCAAACAGCAGCAACGACAGGAACAGAAATGAGGCAAACTACTCAAAAAACATCATCATCACCAACAACAACGACAACAATATCAACCGCAAAAAACAAAAACAACAGCAAAAAATAACAAAAACAACAACATCAACAACAACACCATCGACTAACTCAACAACAGCACAATCAACAGCAAAAAAACAGCAACATCAACAGCAAAAACAACATACAACAACATCATCATCATCATCAACAACAACAACAACAACAATAACATCTTCAACAACAACAACAGCACCAACAACAGCAAAAACCACAAAATCAACAACGACGACGACAAAAATTAACATCACAAACGAAGGCAATCAAATCAGGAATCAGGATCTATTCCAATATATATCTTGAATAAGAAGATACAACCGACAAAGATCGTATATGTGCTAAGAATTATGACACATATGTATGGTTTTACATCGAAGGACAAAAGATCCGTTGATACCCATATCATGAGAATAATCAGAACATGTCAGATATGAAATTAATCATTAAGCTTTATGTGTGTTGTTATATCGATCTTGGCTCCCACTGGGCCGGGGTGGTATAAGTATTAGATGACAGATTTGCCCGTGAAGTGTTCTCCGATGTTGTAGACGTGGGTTATTTGTTTTGGCGCAGTCTCCACGAGAGCTCGCACCTCGCCGGCCCTTCTCGCCACGTAAAACAATAAAAGTCACTTTCCTATAGCGAAGGAGAACCCGAGCTTCACTAGAGATGGATTTCAGAGCAAACACAGCGACACCAGGCCCGTTATGACAATTCAATATCATATGTAAAGAACAAAAGCGCTCTTTAGGCCTAGATAAAGCCTGGCTGGTGAGAGAAGTGGAGACGCCTGCGTGGACGAGAAAAACAATTAACTAAAATGGAGAAAATAATGATTTCTCCCATTGTAATTGTGGCTAGTCGTTACAAACCACGTAGACAGGCGATTAAACAAATACACACCGCAGTACAAGCTCTTACCCGACTTTTAGCTCCTCTAAAGGTAAATTAGCACGCTTTCAAGGCACTTAATTTAGCCACTAGGGGAAGAAAGAAACACGAAACGTTGTGCTCTTTTGTAGGAAAGCTGGCAGTTGTGCGTTGAAGTAGTGTGCTTGCAGTAAATGGGTGCGCGGACCCTCAAGTGGAGCTCAAATACATAGGATCCATTTCTGTAAGGTTCGACACAAGACAGAGGAAGTCAGGATCGATCATCGGGGCTCTATATGGTGGGAGCTTTTATTGAAATCGTGACTTATCCGTGGGATGATTGCATTTTCTACGTCTTTAACCCGCTCATTACTGTTGAGATAAGAATGAGCCTTGCGCGTCTGATTACTAAGGCACTTCTCTCTGTAGTATTGGCAGAAGTATTTTATTATCTAATCCAAAAAAAACTCATGTATCATTTATAGCTTGATCATTTGTAAAAAATGCCGTAGATGCAGATGACAATTTCTAAAACACCTCATAGATATGAATAGATTAAGGATTATTGGTAATACGGAGTCGATGTAATATTATCATTTATCAGTTCTTTTTTTTATCGAAAACTGTTAATGCAAATACCTCTCGCGCAAGTTAAATACCGTTTACAGTTAAGATGTTTATTATATACTGTTAACGGTTTATGAAAGCAAGGCCCTGTTGGAGGGTAGGTGGGATACCTATAATGCACTCAAGTCACTTTTCGCTTCCAGACGTAGAAGGAGAAAAATACCATCAAAGTTTCTATGACTTTGACCCAATCAGATTTAACCGAGCAATTTTCCTTAGAACCTTCTAATTAAGGAGCTTTTTACTGGCTGACTTTGAGCAAATTTAACGTGATTTCATCAAAAGCTGTGATTATGCAAAGTCGAATTACAGGATGTCTTACAAATCTCAGCTGTACTTATAATGCTCTTTTGAAACATCAATGAGGCTCCTTATGCATGATGCGCCCTCGCCATGTTTTCCAACTGAGTGCACGAACCACAAAATTATCTGCATATGGTTCCAGTATATGATCGCTTACGCTGGAATCACGGCAAGAATGAACTTAATTAGATTATTATGGGGAATTCTCTGATGTGAAAGTCCACATTTTAAAAAAGCAAGCAGCTTCTTGATTATGTCGTTGATATGAAATGCAATGAGTGCAGTGAGCCGGCGCAATCTGTAGATGATAGGGCGCCGGGACAGAAACATGAAAGCCTCTCTCTTCATATGCTCAGGGAAGTGCTCATTTTAATCATCACTTTAATCAAAATGAGCATTTATGATTTGTGGAACGGGTGATTTGGCTGGGAAGGGCTCTTATGTGTCATCAGCGCTTATTGTCCGTACACTGATGACCTCTACCCAGGATATCGTACTTTACCCTGCCAAGACCCATGCAGAGATCTCATCTGGACCTGAGATACTGGATTCTGATCACCATCATCCCTCAAATATTGACAGAAACAATATCCTGCCAATAATGTATCAAAAAAATACCTAGGCCTTTATACACACACAAACACACACACAAACACACACACACATATATATATATATATATATATATATATATATATATATATAATATATATATATATATATATATATATATATATATATATATATATATATATATGTGTGTGTGTGTATATATATATGTGTATATATATATATATATATATATATAATATATATATATATATATATATATATATATATATATATATATATATATATAAATAAATATATATAAATATATATATATAATATATATATATATATATATATATATATATATATATATATATATATATATTATATATATATATATATATATATATATATAAATTGTCCTTTTTCCCAATACACAACCATATGTCTTTTCATTTTAATGTGGAATCCTCTCTATCAGAGAGACCAGGACGACCAGGTCTCCGTCAGCAGCATCCTGTGTGGTATCGTGATGAGATTAAAGTGTTCCCTTCATTTATCCGCAAACTAAGTTATCATCTAATTGCATTATGAGCAGGTTAGTTCAGTAGGCAATGGTGTTTGCGTAGCGCTGACTGTAGCAGTAAACCAATCACATGCTAAAGTGGCTCTCAATCATGCCACCAGCAGATACTAATCCCTCTACTGCTAATGGGATTCACTGGGAAACCCCTATAATACCCTTTAAGGATACCCGGAACCCCTTCTCTGGTGGTCAAACTGTGTACCTGTCAAACGTAATACTAATCCCCTTAGAGCAATACCCATCAATTGAGTAGAGGAAAAGAACAGCGATCAAATACCCTGGACAATGCCAGTTGTGGGTGTGGGGTAGGGTGTGCAGGTGCTATATTGGGTTCGGATTACCCTGAGTGGGATGAGGGTGTTATGCGCAAGGTTTGTTTTGTCAAGTAAGGAGATGATGAAAGTTTTGGGGGCAGTGATTAGGGTTTGGGTTGCACATTAGGGGTCATTGTCAATGGTGTATCAACAGGCTATTGACGCCTGACAATGGTGGCGAGGCTGGGTGTGAGTCAGACACCAATGGCTGCTGCTTTGGGAACCTTCCTAGGCTCCGTGCTCAGCCCGGATAACGCAACACAAAACATAGCTACTTGTACTATCAAACACCTACCAATGTCAACATCTCATCAGCACATAACAGAGAGAGAGAGAGAGAGAGAGAGAGAGAGAGAGAGAGAGAGAGAGAGAGAGAGAGAGAGAGAGAGAGAGAGAGAGAGGTAATACATTGAATTAATTCATTCATTAATTCATTCGTTTCACAAGTAGTTTGAAGTATTGCTGGTGTCAAGAGAACTATGAACCTGCCAACATACATATATTCATGACCGTCTTAAGAACTGGGTGACCATTCACCAAGGAGATTAAATCCGTGCAAGTGACACTGATTTAATACAGTCGTATAGGTAAGGGGTTAATACAATAAGCCACAGGGCGGATGATGGTAACCGTCCCATGACAGGACAGTTATAAAGCAAGCAATAAGGCAATACAAAAACACAGAGCAAATGAGGAGCAATAAAAAAGCGAATGTTATTTTCAGAAATCATATTAAAACATACAAGCAAGAAAGGCCACTGGTTGCTTGACTCAAAGGTGAACTTAAACGACACTAAAGACGAGGGGTCTTACTAACAGGGGAAATATAATATATATATATATATATATATATATATATATATATATATATATATATATATATATATATATATATATATATATATATATATATATATATATATATATATATATATATATATATATATATATACTGTATTGACTGTAAGGTTATTACAACGTGTACAAATATATATTGAACATATAAAGTAACAAAATATAAAGACATGAAAATATGATCCAAACTAGGATTCAGAAATCATAGAGTTAATACAGATTGAGATAATGTTTCTCCTAAAGATGCTTTGGGTTGGTAGATGGTCCTTTGTGGAGGTCTTCCTA
>OZ012694.1:43907835-43922899 GCA_963942565.1 Maea johnstoni | reverse complement strand
TTTTGATAAAAGAAGGGGTGTTTATTTAGTGGAAAAAATCACCGTTTTATTGAATAAGGGTGCTTTTTTGGCCAGAAATCAGTGCTTTAGGGGTATTTTTAAATTTTGATAACGAACATATGCGCCCCCTAAATACCCAAATAGCCACCCCCCCCCCCCCCCCCCCGGGTCCTAAGCCATGCAATGAAAGTATATATAACTTTAAACAACTATTTAGAGTCGTATTTCTATAAACAGCCAAACCTCTCTTCGTGAACACATATTTGGAGAACTTATCAGTCCTATCTGTACCTTATGTGTGTATGTACTTTATTGACGCATCGATGCGATACAAAGACCTTCATACAGGTATTTTTAAACTCCACATAAATTAAAATGATCATAGAAAATTGAAAATTGAAAGGAAATTATAATCAGTACAAGAAAAAGATAATTATATCATACTTTAGAGAAAAGAATTGAGAAAATGTGAACACTATCAAATAAAAAAAACTCAAACCAGTAGAGAACCACCTCCAAGGCTCTCCATGACAATTGCTTTTAAAGCTGAAATTGTTTTTAAAGTTCTCATATTGGCGGCATAATAGAGATTATATCTGTAATGCACGACTTGAAGAAGGTTTGACATTGAGCATTATCTATAGCTGCATCGTATCTCCGCGTCGCAATTGGTGTATGATAGCGGCTATAGACCTTGCCCCACACTGAGAACCATGGACAATTGTCTTTAGAAAACCATCGTTTGACCTTCATTTGCGTTATGTTATGGCCTTGATGACCTTGGACAGAGACATTCAGGAGTGTGGCAAGGACGAGCGCTCTCTCTGGCTCTGTTCCTCTCTGAGACAGTGTGGTGAGATATGTGGACTCCGTGAGAAAGAATCAGCAACCTTGAGCTAGGAGGAAGCTACACAATCCACCGCGATGGCCTTATTATCATTATCTTCTTATAGGTCGCCATCTATAAGAGACATGTCAGTATATGTGTAACACTTTTGATACGGACCATACATACACACATACATACATACATACATACATACATACATATATAAAACAAACAGGAGATGAGAACACATAGAACACGATGAAGGACGTCGAACGGAGCACAATCGGCCTCAAAAGGTTGTCCCTCCCTCCGTGGCTGAGTGGTCCAACGCACTTATGCTGCTTGTGACATGTCAAATATGACTCTTGTCAGTGGCATGTGGCTAGCCGGAGGTTTTCCCCAGGTATGTATATATATATATATATATATATATATATACTATATATATATATATATGTATATATATATATATATTATATATATATATATATATAATATATATATATATATATATATATATATATATATATATTATATATATATATATATATATATAGTGTTGGTTGAACCTTAACTTGGCCGAAAGTGATAGTCATCAAAAATACCATTCATTTTGCGGTTTGACAAATGCCAAAACCTCATCACAACATTGCACGTAGATCAGTTTCCACTTCCTGGCCCAGGTGTTATACTCCAGTCGGGAATTTATGTGAGGCCGACCCCTGGCGCTGAGGGAAATGGTGTATCGCTAATACGCCCCCCCCCCCCCCCCTCTCTCTCTCTCTCTCTCTCTCTCTCAAGCACAGCGCCGTTTTCACATTTTTCCTGCTCAGATAGCCGCCCCCGTATATTCCATAATGACACATCCTCTATAGCTGAATTGATGCACTAACTTGACAGTAACTTGCTAATATATAGAAATAAGCTGAAGTTCTCGGACTGCAGTCTATCTGTATCCAATTTGCTAATTGCAAATTTACAAAATTTTCTTTGGCATACTTTTCTAATAATGAATGATCTAATCAGGTTTCTTTCAAATTATCCTGTCCTCTTTTGAACATTTCCGGAACTTATCGGAATAATACATCCAATTGTCCAGCTCCCTTTTGTGGCTTCAGTGTTGCGAGGGTTAAGGTGTTCATAATGGTGCTGGGATCTGTGTTGTTCAGGCAGAGGGGGGCAGAGAGGGGGCAGAGAAGGGGCAGGGAGGGGGCACAGGAAGGCGCAGTCTTATGAAATACCCCTTAATTGCGTCCGCGGGGTCGGGCCTTCACGCTTAATTTGAATCTAATTAAGATGGCTTTCAGCGATGCTTTTCGTGAGCGACCGAGTGGAAAATTCAATTTCCTCCGTCTTAGTCGAAATTAACCATTGATTCCGCCAAATTTATACAGGAAAAACATCCGTAATGCGCCGCTTATACAAAATCAGTGGCGAATGAAGATCGTGTTTGAAAATTACTGGCGTTGTTGCGCTTTCCCGGTCAGTAGTCAATTCTTAGCCCCCAATCTTATATCAACTCTTTCACGACCTATAGAAATAGACAATGACAGCAGGGAGGTTATAAACACATTGGTGGCAGAGAGAGAGAGAGAGAGAGGAGAGAGGGGGGGGTAGAGAGAGAGAGAGAGAGAGAGAGAGAGTAGAGAGAGAGGAGGGGTGAGAGAGAGAGAGAGAGAGGAGAGAGAGAGAGAGAAGAGAGAGAGAGAGAGAGAGAGAGAGAAAATGATGAGAGAGAGAGAGAGAGAGAGAGAGAGAGAGAGAGAGAATGAGAAGAGAGAGAGAGGGTAGAGGAGAGAGAGGAGATGAGAGAGAGAGAGAGAGAGAGAGAGAGAGAGAGAGAGAGAGAGAGAGAGTATGCGATGTGTTAATATTCTCCTTTACTTGTCTAGTGATTATCATGTTCTAGATTTTTGTTTTCTGTAAATTAAGAGATTTGTACATCTTATGATTTTGTATTTTGCCATATGCAATCAATAAACATGCATTTAGAAACTCCCTGGGTGACTCTAAAGCCCCAGGACATGTTGATAGCCATAGAGATAATAGGGCCCAAGCCTCTTGCTGGGGTGAGTGATTTTACCATTTAGCGAAATTGAACCAAAATATGTATCTCTCCGTATGTTCTTCAAAGTTCGAAAGATAAGATCGATATTTTACCTCACTACTGAGTTCGCTCATACCTTTGAGAGCACATCAGATATACAAAACATTAATGTTTCATGATAAAATAAAATCATATTTCATCGCAATACAGTGTCATAACGTACACACAGTGTAGTAAGATGATATGCTCGTGAATGCATTAATCATATGTAGGTGTCACAATCCAGTGGGATGTGTATGAAAACCCATTACGATCCCTGTCCCCGGGGTCCCGGATGCACTGACAGTATCAACAGCATCCATCGCCGGGTGTTTCTTATGCTACCGTATACCCTATGACCGTCGCATGGGGTTCAGGTAGTGACTGATACAGGTGTACTGATCTGAGTGGGGTGTTTCAGTGGGGTGTTTCAGTGGGGTATTAGGCTTCATTTAGGGTTCTTAAGAGGTATCTTATCGTGGGTATCCATCTTCCCCTCAGGTGTGCCTGACACCCCTATAGACACCGCATAATACCCTACCCGGATGCCGCGGGATGAGCACCCTACCCTATGAATGGCTCGCCTCCCGATCCCCTCTCAGATTAATGGCGGAGTTAGTGGTAGGATTGTTGATAGGTTTGAGTCGTAATTACAACAAATACGCAGGCTATTGAGACGTATGGCTGTAGACCTATCATTACACATAATAGCCAGCGATCAGGTCTCTGCCAGCGAGGCTCGTACACGTCTCAGACTCGTCGCCAAGCTTGACATGTTCAGTTCATGTTCAGTCCATCCCTCAACCGACCTACCTCGGGGCTCTGCTTATTATTCATACCATTCTTGAGAAACTATATTAGACACTTCCATAAGAGCCTTTGGTAGGCAAACTAGATATATTAGCATAGACCACTGCTCCCAATTTTACTGAAATCTCCCTGCAATTAGCCGTCCGTCAGATACCGTACCATTTTGTATGACATTTGCATTTTATTGTCCTTATTTGCCACCTTTTTGAATGGATATACAAACCCATTACTTCCCATGAATCTCACCTAGTTATACTTTTAAGAGACCTTTGTAACCCCACACCCTATCGATCACAGGGTATAGTTCTGGTACGCAACAGGGGTGCAATACCATTTTCACCGGAAACACCCACGACTTATGTGACACCTTTCAAGACCAAATCAAAACCTAAGGAAACTAATATACAACCATACCACGACCAATGCAAGACGTGTTAGGCCAATACACGACCGTTGGGTGTTGGTCAGGAAAGTCTTGGATCGGTCGGCGACTAATTGAAGCTATGCCTAGGATGCACTTTGGGGTATGCACATTTGTGTCCTATTGTCCTTGTTAGGGGGCCAGGTGGGTGGTGGGAGATTTCTTGGTTACCTGTATTAGTTTCTTAATAAGCTAAATGATGGTCGGGGAGGACTGACAGGAAAACCGCCCATTTCCGGCGGGGTGGTCAATGCGGGATGGAGCGAGGGCTCACCTATAGAGACATAGATCACTGCTCCTTAGTTAGCCCCTTAATTAGATTGTATTCCTCGTGGTAATGACAACAGACAGGGCAGCCCCGCACACGGTAATTCCTGCCACTCTGATTGGCGGGCGGCGGTCAAATAGCGTTAAGCATACACTCCTTCATGTCGTGATTGGACTAATACAACCAGAGGTGCATAAAGCTGTATTGAATTACAATTATATTGCTAATTTGTCATTTGTTTTTAGTGTGTTGCATGTGTTGTATTGTATTCTCATGTAGTGTAGCGTTTTCCTAAAGAGTCTAAATCAAACAACTCTTATATTGCTATTTTCTATCGTTTTTATTGTTTTGCATTGCATTCTCTTAAAATGTGTAGTGAAATCCTGTGTATTGGATTACATTGATTAGCAATTTATCCATTTTATTCCATTTTAGTGTGTTGCATTATGCAGTGTTGTGATGCTGTGCTTTGCATAGTATTGGATTACAGTGATGCATTATAATGATTCGTATCAGTATGTTGCATTATCTCTGTATGACGTGTACTGTAGTGTATTAGATGATTATGTGCGCATTACTATAGACCTATCTTCCCATCGTCGACATAATTTGTATCGAACATCAGTTTCTCGAAAAGTTTGCTAAATGTAATTATGAAAGTAGTATATCCCTGGTAATGTTCTAGATACTGGGGATCTCCACAGGTTTTCAAGAGTTTCTCAGATGAGTAAAAAATATACTGAGAACACTAAGAAAACAGTTAGGAATTATTAATAAATGTCATTCTTGTTACGACTACAGAACCCTTTGAAAATAACAATAGTTGTATTTTGGTTGTGTAAGTATCCTCTTAATTTGCCATATTCATATTATAAAAGCGGAACCGTGATTGGTCGATGATTATAATGCGCGGAGAAGTGAGACATAGAATTGTTAAAGGGATTCCAAAGGTTTGCAGCTAGGAGGTTGCAGCGTTTACACCCTCGTTCAATTAACTCCACATGCATCTGTTGTTTGGGCTGGTTAGATATTATAAGGGTTATTAAAGGAAAGAAACTGATCTTTATCAGAACTATTGCTTATATGGAAGAATTGTCTCCGTTAAGAAGAATTTTGGTGGAGAGATTAAATGAGTTTGACCCAGAGGATAATAATAACTACGACAGCCCAATTATTCAAATCCTTAAGACGGCAGTAGAGTTTAACCTCTTGGAAACTGTGCAAGTCATGTTTAATGGCAGAATCATCTCAAAAGTAGGTTGGAAGAAGAGGGTATGGGAACAGATATGGACGTCTGAACGTGAAGATTGGGCTGAAAAAGCCCGGTCTGACAAACACTATGATTTAGTTAAACTAGCTGTCGATGAGTATGGCTACTCTATATGGTGGAAAATAGCAGATAATGACCATGGTAAGATGAGACAGTGTGAGACAATGGTTAAACTCATCACACATGCTAGTCTGTTAAAAGGAGATGATGGTAGGTTGAGGAGAAAACCGTTCGGGGTTAGAGCGTGCACTATGTGCGAACTTCATTCGCAAGAGGATACAAACCATATGATCATGCAGTGTCCGGCACATGAGAACTCTAGGATTAGTATGTATAACGAAATAAACGAAATATATGCCCTAGACGCGGGTGAATGCACGCTAGGTATTTTATTAGGACGAAGGCTACCCAACAAAACGGTCGAAGAGATGCTCCCCCTATGGCTCATATCTAGTAGGCATATATATGCCATGTATAAGTGTACGATTAATAATAGGAGAGGGATTGGATAACTACTCTCAGAGTATGTACCCATAGTTTGTAGTAAAGGCTCATTTATATTTGACCCATTTTAAAGCTAGATTGAGTTATGATGGTTTTTCCACCAAACTTTGTAGCATCATCTTCTCCTTTTGATAGGAGTAATGTTCTATAAGTTCTAGGTGTATCCCGCCTATGCTGATCATCTTGTATTTACATGGGTTGTGTTCGCTCCCCGTGAAGTGCTGCTTTTGGCTACTTCATTTGAATCATTGAGGTATTGGCTACTCTCCAACTAATGTTACAACGTGTATTAATATTTATTTTTGCTTTCTATATTTAAACAGTTCTGCTATATCCTGTTGGTTAATACTTTATTTACATTAATTTGTTGCAGTTTAAACGTGTGTATACCTTGTAGAGGCAGATAGAGACTTGGCTATTACTTTATTTATGAGAGAGACATCTATAAGACCAAGAGTGTCAATAGATTTCTGTCTCACAATTGCTGGTTCCAGTTCTGAGTTTTGTTCAATTAAGAGTGTAACAGATTTTGTATTTTGTCTTGAAAGTTGTATTGATCATGTATGATTTTGTAATTTGAAATTACAGCAAATAAACATACTACTACTACTTTTGTGAAATCTTTCTAGAGAAAAAGTATTCAAGAACTATTTCGAAAAACAAACGGCTGCAATGAACGTGGGTTAAGTGAGACATACACCTGGCCAATGCCTAGTAGAACATAGGTCCATGATTGACGTATAAACCGGTATGGTCCACAGAGGTGAGGGGTGTTAATAACATATAGCAGCTATGTATTAGCTCGTTTATATTCGTAAATACAAACACGCATGCTTTAAATCGTAACATAGAGTGTTTAAAAATGGTGCAAGAAAAAGCATTCAAGTCAAAATTGATTAGAATTGACAATTGTGCCTTATCCTCCTATTATGATTATTCGGTCTGGCCCCAAACCATTGGGTGATTCTAGATAAAGGAGGACCAGACGTCAGTGTCCGGCGTGACAATAGAGAGTGGCTATTCACGCTGGCGAGAGATTGATTGTAAAAAGGCTCCGCTGACTACCCATTAATCAATGATAAATTTCCTGTAATTTACGATTTTTAAAAAGCTATGAAACTGACAAGAGCCGCCATGAAATTAACATCCATATACAGGTGTTTCGCGTACGTGCCGCATCTATAGAAACTTGAAATGAACACATAATAGGGCAGTAATCTGGACACCGAGAGGGCGCTCACGGGTACGTCTCTGTCATACACACAGCCAGCTAGATTTATCATGATTCATCTCCCTCTTGAGCCACACAAAGGGGTATGAGGGTGGCATGGGGACGCCCGAGCACCCGGCCACACCCACTTTGTTAGCACCCATTCCCAGTTACGGGTGGGATTATTTGGGCGGCGTTTCTGATCCTGTGTAGGATTTTTTATACCCGAGCACATGTCAGACATTTATCAGTTTATCATTTGCTGACAATGCTGGATGAAGACGTGGTGGCTGAGTAGTAGTGTTACAGTGGTGGTGCTGGCTACCGGTCTCTGAGCCGCTGCCCCTCCTGCAGCCCGCAGCTGACGGCACGGAACGCGTCACGTCCTCCTCCACCTCCGCGGCGGAGGAATATTAATCACCTATCTAGATGAAGGCATGCAGGTACCACGCCCCTTCACGCCTAGGGGTCAAGGGGAGAAATGCATCCGCACAAAACACCTTCCTAGATCATATCGGGAGCCGTTATGAATAATGGTCTCCCATAACTGCTGCCATACTGCATGTGCCCAGCTATGTTAGCAATGGGGTATTTGCGGGAAACACATGGGGTGTTTGAATCAAACAGAATTTATGTTTTATGAACGTTATTATTGTAATAGATTTATTCATTATTAATACTATTATTATTATATTATTATTATTATTATTATTATTATTATTATTATTATTATTATTATTAATATTATTATCACCATTATTATTATTATTATTATTTTCAGTAATATTATTACATATTATCATCATTATCATCATCATTATTATCAACATTATCATCACCATCTTGATGATGATGATCATGATCATCATCCTCATCCTCATACATTAGAGGATTGTGTTTTAATGATATATCTGTAGGTTGCTGATTTACAATACTCCGTCTCAAAATTCATTTAACCGCATAACTTATAAGAATATTTTTCGAAACGATCACGAAGGGCGACAACATCGTATCTTCAGAAACCTCTTCCTAACCATTAGGTGACACCTAGCGGATAATATATCCACTGCTTTCACGCCACCATGATAATATAAAAACGAATCGATGTACGTTTGGGATGATTTACAAAATTGGTTACCAACTTTCTGTGGAGTCAGAGTTCCCATGCTATCGGTTGCCGAATTCGATTTAAAATACCAATTTATTCAGGCGGATTTCGATTGTTTGGACTACATTAAATTTGATGACGAGATTAAATATCGAAATTGCGTCAATTTACATTTAAATCCTCGAATTTTAACTACGCATTTTAACTAGCCTCGGGAGCGTGGGGACTGGCGAGGATGCCTCCTCTATTTGGCAAGGCTCGCGAGAGAGGCTTTAGATTTTCACGCCAAATCCCACATAATACCCGGCACAGAATGCCCTCTTCGATTAGCTCCAAAACATCTACTTAACTTCTGCCCTTGGCTCGCCACCTTTGTGCGCGCGCCTACTTATATTCATTCGGTGAAATAAAGCGGACACTGCCTGCATTATTAAAGGACTGTCGACTAACCCCCAGGGGGACTTCCAGTAGTGATCGTGGTATCCCTGAACAAAATTGCTCAATATAAATGATAAGCGATCCGGCGTGGCAGGGCGCTCTCGAGTAACAAGGCCTCGCCGTCGGAATACAATCCACGTCTAATTATGCCGCGTGGCCCGCCACGGATAATCTATCATTTCAGGCAAACTTGGAATAAAGTCAAACAATAAGCGGCGCTTGATCCGCTTATTATCTTTGAGAATTACGGCGAAAATGCAATCGAATTTATAGAATTTCCTGCCCGTGGCCATTCAGATTAGCGCTCTAAAAGAGGTACGGCTGCGGTAATTGTGGAAAATAGCAATTGCGCCAATGAGAACTTGGAGGAAATTTTCGCGCATTACCGGCTGAAATTGAGCGAGGAAAATAAGCGGCTAGCTGTTATTCACGTCAGTAAGACCCGCCAAGACAACGGACGAGCCTTCATTTCTCCTCATTCCATGGACTTCCAAAGAAACTAAAGGCAGCGTTAGCTAACAGCGAGTGGGGGTTTAGTGCAAGGAAATCTTTTGGTGTGGGTTTCGCTCGGGCCATTATTGCTGCGTATTAGATCTGAATAAACCTCAAAGAATCTTTACAGGCATAAAAGCTTTGGCAAGATGAACCGTCAAATAATAACACTCCTGGCCGCACAGGAGAAATATTGAGTTCATCCTTAGCTTCTCTTATTCGTTACGGCGTACATTGACTCGACGTTAGATGAAGAAGAAGAAGAAGAAGGAGACGAAAACGAATATTATGAAGATGATAATGTTGACGAGTCAAAGATGGAGAAGAAACGGATAAGTCAGGGGAAGCAAAAAGGGGATGATGATGATGATGATGATGGCCGTGGTGTGGATAATGATGAAGAATAAAAGGGAGGAGTACATAAAGAAGAGGGCGAAAAGAAGATGATGATGAAAAGGAAGAAAATGAAGTAAAGGAAGAGCTAGGAATGACGCAGAAGAAGAAGAAGAAAGCTAGGAAGAAACGAAGTAGAAGACCAATTTGATGATGATGATGATGATGCTGATTAGATGACTGACCATGAAGGGGAAGAAGGTTCTAGCAAGCCGACGGCTGAGCTCGCACTTCGTCTGCACTCATCCAGTATAGGCGTTATCGAAACTGGAGGAATCTTTCATTCATTTCTTCCCCAACTCCGTGTGGCAGGCAAAGCACAGTATGTAAGCGATCCACTAGGAGCTGTACTCGTGATGTGTCTGGTCACACTGCTGAAACTCGAGCATTCAGTCCCGGATGCCGTGACTGGAGTTCTTTGTGCTGTTAGCAACTGGTGGCTCGGCGCTGGCCAGTGGTCAGCCAGCGTGTGTCCAGCGGTCGTGACACCTGGCCCTGGCTGGCTGTAGAAAGGTGAAGGGTGGAGGGAGGGGAGGGGAGGGGCGTTACCTATTTGTCTCCCCATAATGCACCTTTAGTCCTCCACTGTCTCATCAATTATACATACTCATTCTGGCTTCCTTTCGCCAATAAATATCACCTCAAATCTGCATCTAATTGAACCGTTACGACCACGCGACCCTTCACACCATTTTTTAGCTATCAAGATATTGAATTGACCATCGTGAATACAATAAAAAGTGACCAGATTGGTCATCTTGGCTGGATGGATATTCGCATGATGAGTTATGAATCATACGGTGAATTACTTACATTTGACACGGCGCCTCCCAGTAAATTATCACACATTAATAAATCAGACTGCATGGCTGGTGGACTGTTAAAATGGCCAGTGTCCACTTTGTATTGTAGTTTATGGACTGTGTCATACAGCACAAACTCTTACAAGCACAGAACTTACAACAAATAGATGCTCAACGAGAAGTAAGATAACACAAAAATAATCAAACTCAGGACAACACAAAAAATTAATAGGAATCGCAGCAAGGTAATAAAAAAATGATTACATGGTAAAAGGTGGCACACATAGAGAAGGGAAGCAAGGTAATCAAACGTGGGTATTTAACCATGTCTTAATCATTCCAACCCACTGCCGTTTGATAAACCATGAAACGTTAATTAATTATGTTGGATGTATATATCCGAAAACAAATTACAAGCAGACATAAACACGTGGTCGTTCCCAAAAATGCACACAGTTATATACTTAAGATATAGTGTTGAAATATTTGAACTAACGTTTGAAATATTTGAAATATCGATTAACATAACTCATTCCAGTAACACCCTTGGGAGTTGGACGGATTGTTGTATGGAAAAGCTTCAGGTTTGGTGATATTTCAAAGGATATCGGTATGGTTGGTCACATTTGTAGTTTTACTGTGTGGTTTATTTTGTCTGAGAATTCGTCTATTGACCTATCAAACTGCATGTTCTTGAAAATGCCCTTCATAAGATATAGCATTGCTAACGTTTTATTAGTCTAATTATATTACTGCAGATGAGCTATTTGTGTAACTTTCGCTTCTAAAACGAAGTGTTTGCTGCTTTACGTTTAATAATAAACTAATTTCTTTGTCAGAGTATGATGATTAATTAACAACTTGTTAATAGGTCCATCCTCTTGCAGATATGTGTGTAAATTTCGTTTCTAAAAGTAAGAGCTTTGTGTTTATAGGTTTAATGGCTAGTTTGCCATGAGACTGTCCAAGTATGATGACAATTGTCAACTTTTTAATAGGTTCATACTCTTGCAGATATTTGTGTTATTTTCGTTTCTAAAAGGAAGTGCTTGCTCGGCTGTTTATAGGTTTGATGGTTAGTTTGTCGTATAAAAACTGTCCGAGTATGATGGCTCGGTTGCCATGGCGATAGGTGTCGTCGCGGCCGCAGACAGGGGCAGACCTGCCAACAAGATGGCGGGAGGGAGCGTTGGTGAGAGACATGTAACGTCCACGACAAGGCCGAGACAGGTCAGCAGGCGACCATTGGCTGCCGACGAGTGAGAAGGTGTGAAACTAGACCGACATTATCATCGTCCGCGTACATCAACTTTCTTTCTTCGTCTGCCCCGGGATGTTTCCATTCGACGTCACACGCATCAGACGACTTCTCTGACATTTTCCATTCCGCGCGCTTGTGGTATCCAGGTTTCCCGCCAATAAGTAGCTCGCTCACGGAAACGACCATGAATACTTTCCTGCCAAAAGTATCTGATTTCACAGTCTGAAATCCGAAACCAAAGTTTGCCACAAGGTAGAGTTGAGACATTAATTAGCTACTAGGAAAAACGCTCAATGGCAGGTTAACCCTTCTTTACCACACTATGGGCGGCTTGTAACGAAAAACTAAACAACTGTGGTTAGGATGCGCGCTGTACACACCTTTTCAACTTACTAGACCGCTAGAGGGCGGCACCATTCGCACACACAAACTGCTATAATGGGATACGAAAGAGAGATTGAACCAAGATCACCAGTCAGTATATGAGTAACAATAACAACAACAAATGCACAGTACACCAGCAACAACAATATCAAATACATAATCATCAAAATATTTATTAAAGTCAGTTACTAGTTCTATGTTAATTATTGTTAATTATATACTTCAACGTTGTATGCACAATTTCAATATATATATATATATATATATATATATATATATATATATATATATATATATATATATATATATATGTGTGTGTGTGTGACGGAACTATTTTATGGCGAGAACTACGTATGTAAATATACATACAAACACAATAACAACAAGTAAGGACAACTACACTATGATGCGCCATATTTAACAACGGAACCACATAAACAACAACTACAACAATAGTTACAACAATGACAGTAACAAAACATATAACAAGATTGTCAATAACGCTTACACAAGAATGATCAGAGAAGAATATATAATAATGATAATTATATTGTCATTTGATATTGCGCCCTTTCCATATAAACATGCTCAAAGGCGCATTACATTCCATTGTCAAAGGATAGTTCTCAATTGAGAGAATCAGAAAGACAATAACAGTGATGTAGAGTAGATAGACTAGGGTTAACATGTAGCGCACGCTGCTGTATGTGATAGTTTACATCCATCACCGTCTCAAATATAACACCAGTGTACGAACCCCTTCCAGTAATACCTAGAGGTATATAACACACTGACAGTGGAACATTATCTCGATAAGGTGCTCATCAGTAGATATATAGCATCCACTATATAAGAGCAGGAGAGGTAAGTTGACCATCTGATTGGAGTTGGTCACTTATATTGGTTCAAACATGATAAATACAAACAGTTCGCATAGTAACATCAAGCTCATAGTGATTAGGTTATATAAGATAAGATAAGATAAGAAAATTTTATTAAAGTCTCACCCATTAAAGAATTGTACACACATGACACAGTAATAACAATGGACGGTCAAATTTGACCTACGAGAGACTATACAACCAATAAATACATGATATACATTGTTAAAAAAAATAATAGGTTAGGTTGCAAGGGTATATTATAACCTCACTACCCCTATACCCTGACGTGCCAACCCCGGCACGCCACCCCTTCGCGATTGTCATGTAAGTTGGGGTACCTTCACCATCGGTACCGACCACGAGGGTAGAGATACCCGCTCCTAAAGCACCCGCTTGTGTATTAACCCTAATGATCTTGTGACACCTCGAGCCTCGCGAGACAATGGTGGAGATTGTCTTAATGTCGGCCATTCCTCATCCTTAAGGACAGTTGGGAGAGCCCCTTTCACAGATCGCGCCTCTCTCGCTACTGACGACGACCCTCAGGAGAGGGGTCGGCCGTAATTCCAGCTAATTTATCAATCAGGGTGGCTGACACCTTGGCAGCGGAACAAGGGAGCAGCTCTGCCCGAGGGCCAGACCCATTCCTGAGGCCTGCTTAGCGAGAGGTAATTCTCCCCGTAATGGACGAATTACACAAACACTTCACGCAAGTTGGGATTCTTAGGGCGAAAAGGGGTGCTGGGTACTGACCCCCCGGGTCGGGGTGTTTATATCTATACCTTACCCTTCTTAACATGACGCATGCGATGGAGACATGGTGAGAGAACCTCTCCTTCTCTCTCGTGGTGAATATTGCACTTGCAATTACTGAAGGGGTGGCAATCATGAAAACGAGTGTGATTAAAATGTCATTTTGGTGATGATGATGAGAATGAGAATGAAGGTAGTGGTCAAAGTCATCATCATCATCATCATCATCACAATACTACTACTTCTACTACTACTACTACTACTACTACTACTACTACTACTACTACTAATAATAATAATAATAATAATAACAATAATAATAATAATATAATTACTGAAGGGGTGGCAATCATGAAAACGAGTGTGATTAAAATGTCATTTTGGTGATGATGATGATGATGATGAGAATGAAGGTAGTGGTCAAAGTCATCATCATCATCATCATCACAATACTACTACTACGACTACTACTACTACTACTACTACTACTACTACTACTACTACTACTACTACTACTACTACTGATAACAATGATGATAATAATGATGGTAAATATTGCCGTCACCGTAACGATTATGACGAAAACTGTATTCATGGCCAAATAACATTTGTACAAAATAGCTTGAACTTGAATTTTGAGACATCAATGGTGATTGGAAGGGTCCCCATCATCCTGATCCAACTTGGCGTCCAACATTGCCAGAGGCATCCCCCGTGAGTCTGCGTTGTTATTACCCTCTATCTGTGCCCTGCTGTGGTGGTATTGTAGTTGTAGCAATACGGTGGGGTATGATACCCTGATGGCGCAGTAAAGTGGTCGTCGTCATGAGAGGGTGCGCTAGATGCTGGGTACCCCCACCCCGTGATGTGGCAGGGCTGTTAATGTCCGGGCGCCTGATTTGTGGGCCTCGCAGCCCCAGCGGGCCGTGACGCTTGATGTCTCCATTTCACAGCAGCCCATCGGATGAACAAACAGGCAGCTAGACTAGACACTAGCCTAGGTCTTCAGTAGATAATGCTTTACCCTGTTTAAATATATGTTGTATGTCCTGTGACTGATCATAGATGGCGCCATAGGAGGTCACCCAGTTCCGCCAGAATCTAAAGCAACAGGAAAGATCTCATTGTCGCCATCTAGTGAGCAATTTAA
>OZ012694.1:43892835-43902835 GCA_963942565.1 Maea johnstoni | reverse complement strand
TCGAAATCAATTAATTGGCATGGTTGTAGCAAACGTTTTAATGATGCTTAATTCAGCTTGCCTGCAGTGACGTCACTGAGGAGGCAAGAAGCGAACATTTTATAACGAATCTCGATGTGTACCACGGGTCAGTCAACGAATCCTTCCCGAATAGCATTGGTTAAGATTGTCATGACTTTAAGTACACGATCTCTTAAAATCATAGTACAACATCACGTTAAGAGTATTTTTCAAAAACGAATGGCTGTTGACTCTTTGTAATATGTGTATGTGTGTCATTTAGAAAAGCCATATGTATCTGGCTCCAACGTAATTACCCCTTGTACCATCCAAACCTGCTTTGTCAACTTCATCAAGAATGACTTAAATGACAAACGTGTGTGTGTGTGTGTGAGAGAGAGAGAGAGAGAGAGAGAGAGAGAGAGAGAGAGAGAGAGAGAATTAAGACAGTGACAGTGCGAACGCATCGACTCGTATCGACATTCTTGACTTTTTTGAGGCAAAGAACATAAAGGCGTCATTTGCGGACATTAAAGTCCATCAAAGATCATTTCCTGGGTAATTTGGCTAATAGGATATTCATGGGATGAGCTGCGGTTGTTAACTAGCCCGCCGCCCGCCCGCCAGAGGGCGTGGCGGTGACGTAGTTTATGGGCCGCCATGGGCGCTGGATCATTGTCCAGGAGGATCTCATGCAGAATGCACCACCGACCTTGTCGAGGCAGGATTATTGGCTGTAATTCACAGCTATCTATCCTGGCGGCCCCCATGTCACATATTCATTAGGAAGGGTACTGAACTCCTCTTAAGGCACATACATACTAAATAGTGAACGGTGAACACCTAAAGCCAGATAAGTGAGGTATGATAAAGAGATTTGTAGAGCTGGTGCTTATCATTTTATTTCTTAAAAACTGTCATACTTATGCTCTGGTCATAGAGATATTACCACACTACTAGATCTAGTACCATTACCATAGGTAGCCAACAGTGAGAACCTCAGTCAACAGTGAACACCCCTGAATTGAACACGTTCATTATTATCTTTCTGTAGACTTAATAGTGTTCGTGCACAGACAGATACTCCATCACATTCGTGTTCATTGACCACCTCGTCGCCCATTGCTTTCGCCCACACTCGTATCTCTATACACAGACGGTCTTTCGACACTATAAGATGATGATTGCTCGGTTACTACACATCTGCCACAGAATAGCATACCAATTTTGTGGGCAGAACAATATCTTCTAGATATCATTCATATACTGCTATTCTAAGTAAACACGCGCCAATGTGAAGATCATCAAGTGCAAGAAAATGTACCGAATCGTTATAATAGGTAACAAGCAAGAGACAACATTTATATTTCATTTTCGCCATTATGACGCTGGTTTGTTTTTGTCAATAAGTCTCGCAACGTTGCAAATTAAGAAACGACCAAGCAATTCCTTTAAGGGTGCTTCACCACTGGTCTCCCCTAAAGGATTTTTAAACCCGGGGGTTCCTTTAAGGGTGCTCTACAATAGGTCTCCCTTTTTGTGTTTTACTACTGAGGCTTTCATTAAGGGTGTCCAATACTGGTCACCCTTAGAGGGGGGGTTAACCCGAGATTTACTTTAAGGGTGTTCCACTATGGTCTCCCTTTAACTGTTTAAGGTGCTCCAGTCTCAAGCCCACAACCTGCTGTGCCCAGAGTGCGTGGCTAGGGTCGTAAGAGACTATCGCATCAACATCATCATCATCATTACCATCATCATTACCGATGATGATGCATCATTTTCAGTCGTAAATTTCCCTGCCTTTGTTAGGCCATAACGAGTTTCTGTTGTCTACACATAAACCGATCCTGACCATTATCCCTATTTAATGAGTCTGTTGGCGGAAAGGCCCATTAAACTCTCGTTAAAGATCCACGGTACAAATAGAGTTGAGCTGCAGACCCCTCCTCCATTACACTGCTACCAAGGTGACACAATAGGCCCGCACTCAAAACCGCGCATGCGCGCCCTCTCCCGGCCTAATAAAGATAATCTCACAGTTAGTATTAAAGTTGCAACAAAGATTAAGATTCTTGATTGCAATGGGGAAATTGTTTCAAATGTCGAGTAAGTCCTCTAACCTGATAAATGATTCGTGGAACAAACCAAAATACTAACACCAGATCGAACGTATTGATTGATTTGATACCGCCGATGATAATGATGATGATGAGGAGGAGGAGGAGAAGGATGATGATGATGATCATCATCATCATCATCATGATGAAGGAGACGACGACGATTTCATGAAATCTTGTGCGTTATATTCTTATCATATCCATCTGGAGCAGATAAACCACATGCGCATCGGACCCTCTTCGATATGAGCAGCTCAAAGGCAGGGCAGGTCTGTCCACAAAAGGGAGGATTACTGTATCTCAGGCCTTTACTGATGCTGTAGGGTAAGATGGAAAGCTCTATCCACAGCAGGAGAAACATTTTGGAGGTTTTTTATTTTATCACCAAATGCCTTTCAACTAATGAATTGACAATCTCCGATGAGGATACTTTAACATAAAGTACTGGTCGCCCATTGTGGTCGCCTGTGGCGGTCGCCCAGATAAACGTGGAAAACTAATGCAGATCAAGGAAATGCAGACATTATGAGACAAGTAAAAACATACAAGACGTTTATCTTGACCTTCTACTTGTACAGTAAAACCTACTCAAGAGACCACCTGGTGAGCGAGACCACGTGTGTAAAGAGATTCCATTATTCCCATGTAACATGGTCAATCTTATCACATTCGACCTGTCAGTAGAGACCACCTGTACATACAGACATGTCCCAATATTCCCCCATGTAAAACATATCACACCCCACCTGTCAGTAGAGACCACCTGTATATACAGACATGTCCCAATATTCCCCATGTGAAACATATCACACTCCACCTGTCAGTAGAGACCACCTGTATATACAGACATGTCCCAATATTCCCCATGTGAAACATATCACACTCCAGCTGTCAGTAGAGACCACCTGTATATACAGACAGGTCGCAATATTCCCCCTTGTAAAACATATCACACTCCACCTGTCAGTAGAGACCACCTGTATATACCAGACAGGTCCCAATATTCCTCTATGTAAAACATATCGCACTCCACCTGTCAGTAGAGACCACCTGTATATACCAGACAGGTCCCAATATTTCCCATGTGAAACATATCACACTCCACCTGTCAGTAGAGACCACCTGTATATACAGACATGTCCCAATATTCCCCCATGTAAAATATATCACACCCCACCTGTCAGTAGAGACCACCTGTATATACAGACATGTCCCAATATTCCCCATGTGAAACATATCACACTCCACCTGTCAGTAGAGACCACCTGTATATACAGACAGGTCCCAATATTCCCCCTTGTAAAACATATCACACTCCACCTGTCAGTAGAGACCACCTGTATATGCAGACAGGTCCCAATGTTCCCCAAAGTAAAACATATCACACTCCACCTGTCAGTAGAGACCACCTGTATATACAGACAGGTCCCAATATTCCACATGTAAGCATATCACACTCCACCTGTCAGTAGAGACCACCTGTATATACAGACAGGTCCCAATATTCCCCATGTGAAACATATCACACCCCACCTGTCAGTAGAGACCACCTGTATATGCAGACAGGTCCCAATATTCCCCCATGTAAAACATATTACACTCCAGCTGTCAGTAGAGACCACCTGTATATACAGACAGGTCCCAATATTCCCCCATGTAAAACATATTACACTCCAGCTGTCAGTAGAGACCACCTGTATACACAGACAGGTCCCAATATTCCCCCATGTAAAACATATCACACTCCACCTGTCAGTAGAGACCGCCTGTATATACAGACATGTCCCAATATTCCCCCATGTAAAACATATCACACTCCACCTGTCAGTAGTGACCACCTTTGTATACAGACAGGTCCCAATATTCCCCCATGTAAAACATATTACACTCCAGCTGTCAGTAGAGACCACCTGTATATACAGACAGGTCCCAATATTTCCACATGTAAGCACATCACACTCCACCTGTCAGTAGAGACCACCTGTATATACAGACATGTCCCAATTTTCCCCCATGTAAAACATATCACACTCCACCTGTCAGTAGAGACCACCTGTATATACAGACAGGTCCCAATATTCCCCCATGTAAAGCATATCACACTTCACCTGTCAGTAGAGACCACCTGTATATACCAGACAGGTCCCAATATTCCCCCATGTAAAACATATCACACTCCACCTGTCAGTAGAGACCACCTGTATATACAGACAGGTCCCAATATTCCCACATGTAAGCATATGACACTCCACCTGTCAGTAGAGACCACCTGTATATGCAGACAGGTCCCAATATTCCCCCATGTAAAACATATCACACTCCACCTGTCAGTAGAGACCACCTGTATATACAGACAGGTCCCAATATTCCCCCATGTAAAACATATCACACTCCACCTGTCAGTAGAGACCGCCTGTATATACAGACATGTCCCAATTTTCCCCCATGTAAAACATATCACAGTCCACCTGTCAGTAGAGACCACCTGTATATACAGACAGGTCCCAATATTCCCCCATGTAAGCATATCACACTCCACCTGTCAGTAGAGACCACCTGTATATACAGACAGGTCCCAATATTCCCCCATGTGAAACATATCACACTCCACCTGTCAGTAGAGACCACCTGTATATACAGACATGTCCAAATATTCCCCCATGTAAAACATATCACACTCCACCTGTCAGTAGTGACCACCTGCATATGCAGACAGGTCCCAATGTTCCCCAAAGTAAAACATATCACACTCCACCTGTCAGTAGAGACCACCTGTATATACAGACAGGTCCCAATATTTCCACATGTAAGCACATCACACTCCACCTGTCAGTAGAGACCACCTGTATATACAGACATGTCCCAATTTTCCCCCATGTAAAACATATCACACTCCACCTGTCAGTAGAGACCACCTGTATATACAGACAGGTCCCAATATTCCCCCATGTAAAGCATATCACACTCCACCTGTCAGTAGAGACCACCTGTATATACCAGACAGGTCCCAATATTCCCCCATGTAAAACATATCACACTCCACCTGTCAGTAGAGACCACCTGTATATACAGACAGGTCCCAATATTCCCCCATGTAAGCATATGACACTCCACCTGTCAGTAGAGACCACCTGTATATGCAGACAGGTCCCAATATTCCCCCATGTAAAACATATCACACTCCACCTGTCAGTAGAGACCACCTGTATATACAGACAGGTCCCAATATTCCCCCATGTAAAACATATCACACTCCACCTGTCAGTAGAGACCACCTGTATATACAGACAGGTCCCAATATTCCCCCATGTAAAACATATCACACTCCACCTGTCAGTAGAGACCGCCTGTATATACAGACATGTCCCAATTTTCCCCCATGTAAAACATATCACACTCCACCTGTCAGTAGAGACCACCTGTATATACAGACATGTCCCAATATTCCCCCATGTAAAACATATCACACTCCACCTGTCAGTAGAGACCACATGTATATACAGGTCCCAATATTCCCCCATTTAAAACATATCACACTCCACCTGTCAGTAGAGACCGCCTGTATATACAGACAGGTCCCAATATTCCCCCATGTAAAACATATCACACTCCACCTGTCAGTAGAGACCACCTGTATATACAGACAGGTCCCAATATTCCCCCATGTAAGCATATCACACTCCACCTGTCAGTAGAGACCACCTGTATATACAGACAGGTCCCAATATTCCCCCATGTAAAACATATCACACTCCACCTGTCAGTAGAGACCACCTGTATATACAGACCGGTCCCAATATTCCGACATGTAACACATATCACACTCCACCTGTCAGTAGAGACCACCTGTATATGCAGACAGGTCCCAATATTCCTCCATGTAAAACATATCACACTCCACCTGTCAGTAGAGACCACCTGTATATGCAGACAGGTCCCAATATTCCCCCATGTAAAACATATCACACTCCACCTGTCAGTAGAGACCACCTTTGTATGCAGACAGGTCCCAATATTCCCCATGTAAAACATATCACACTCCACCTGTCAGTAGAGACCACCTGTATATACAGACAGGTCCCAATATTCCCCCATGTAAGCATATCACACTCCACCTGTCAGTAGAGACCACTTGATATACAGACAGGTCCCAATATTCCCCCATGTAAAACATATCGTACTCTACCTGTCAGTAGAGACCACCTGTATATACAGACAGGTCCCAATATTCCTCTATGTAAAACATATCACACTCCACCTGTCAGTATAGGCCACCTGTATATGCAGACAGGTCCCAATATTCCCCCATGTAAAGCATATCACACTCCACCTGTCAGTAGAGACCACCTTATATGCAGACAGGTCCCAATATTCCCCCATGTAAAACAAATCACATTCCACCTGTCAGTAGAGACCACCTGTATATACAGACAGGTCCCAATATTCCTCCATGTAAAACATATCACACTCCACCTGTCAGTAGAGACCATCTGTATATGATGTAGCCTTCCTATGACACATCGATATACCGACAATGATATATGCATTTGTCTCCATGAGAGATGAATATAAACCTAGTATGTATTAATTTTTTGATTTGTTCTGATTATTTGATTTATTAGTATAAATGTACAATTTTGTAATCTATATTACAGCAAATAAATGTACTCCTACTACTACTAAAGGTCCCAATATTCCCCCATGTAAAACATATCACACTCCACCTGTCAGTAGAGACCACCTGTATATACAGACAGGTCCCAATATTCCCCCATGTAAAACATATCGCACTTTACCTGACTTACACGTCCATTTACGTGAGACCTTTTTTATTAGGTTTGAATGTGCTCCTTAAATACCTCTAAACATTATAAAGGTTTATGGCAATATATCTATTCCGGTAAGGTTTGGTCTCCTATATAATGACAAATGAAGGTCCCTTATGTCAGCTCAAAAGTGGCGTTTTATATTGATTGCAGTTCTTGCTAATGTGTCGCTTAGTCATCATTTAGGCTATTAGCAGTCATTGTGGTGGCCGGCATTGGGGGCACAGGGCAATAAAGGCACTGCCTGGCGTGTCACGGCATAATTAGTGTATTAACCACGAACAGATCAAGCCATCAAAGGCAGAACACGCTCATGAGAAAACACCACTGTTTACTGCCTAGGCAGAGTGCATAAAACATAAGCCACCTTTGTTATAAGCCACCTTTGTGATTACCGTCGTTTTAAGACTGCAGCCATCAAACCCATAGGGCTACTTATAGACAGGGTAATGTCTCTGATAGAACCTAGATCAATGATGCGGAAAATATATTGTATTATCAAAATAGGAATTCAGGTTTCTGAGATAAAGGTTCCTCTCAAAACCAACACATGCTATTACTCTTTCTCTTGTGATTCGACCAAGAGCAAGTACTCATAATTTACAAAGTATGCTGCCACCATGTATCCCTAAAAACAAATTGATTCCGTCACCAGTGGCTTAGTGGTAGACTGAGATAGAAACTGTTCTCATTAATACAGTCAAATCTAGCTGATTGCTTTCGCCCCATTAATGCAAGAGATGGGTCTTAATAGGATCGTTTACACCAATTTGTGGTATGTCACTTAAGGGACGGCTTCACGATGCAAATCATCTCTCTGAACACAAGTCTGATGCAAGTTAACCACCAGACAATCTGGGCTGATGAGGATTGATTTATTCAAACATGAGGAAACATCCCTCTTGTGGTCAGAAACAAACTGAGGAGTGGATTACATCAATTAGTCTAAATTCCCTCTGGAGGTCGGAGGACACACAGTTAAGGGGATTTCCCCAGTAAATCTGAGATTCCAAGTCCTCTGGTTGTCATGGTACAAACAGCTGAATAGATTTCCCTCCATTCAGTATCAGACCCCATACACCGTGGTTATCACAGGACAAGCATTTGAATCTTATCTTCAGTTCAGTCTCAGTCTCTCTATCCTCTGGTCATCATTGTACAAACAGTTGAGTATCATCTTCAGTTCAGCCTCAGACCCCCTACCCTCTGGTTATCATAGGAAAAACAGTTGAGTCTTATCTTCAATTCAGTGTCAGACTCCCTACCCTCTGGTTATCATAGGACGAACAGTTAAGTCACATCTTCAGTTCTGTCTCAGACCCCCTAACCCCTGGTTATCATGAGGCAAACAGTTGAGTCCCATCTTCAGTTCAGTCTCAGACACCTTACCAGTCTCAGACCCCCCTGGGACAAACAGTTGAGTCCCATTTTCAATCCAGTCTCAGTCCCCTTACCCTCCGTGTGTGTGTGTGTGTGGTTATCATAGGTAAAACAGTTGAATCTCATCTTCAGTTCAGTCTCAGACATCCAACCCTCTGGTCATCATAGGACAAACAGTTGAATCCCATCTTCAATTCAGTCTCAGACTCCCTAACCTCTGGTTATCATAGGACAAACAGTTGAATCCCATCTTCAATTCAGTCTCAGACTCCCTAACCTCTGGTTATCATAGGACACACAGTTGGACCCCATCTTCAATTCAGTCTTAGACCCCCTAACCTCTGGTTATCATAGGACAAACAGTTGAGTCCCATCTTCAATTCAGTCACAGACTCCCTACACTCTGGTTATCATAGGACAAACAGTTGGATCCCATCTTCAATTCAGTCTTAGACTCCCTAACCTCTTGTTATCATAGGACAAATAGTTGAGTCCCATCTTCAATTCAGTCTGTCTCCCTATCCTCTGGTTATCATAGGACAAACAGTTGAGTCTCATCTTCAATTCAGTCTCAGACCCCCTAACCCCTGATTATCATGAGGCAAACAGTTGAGTCTCATTTTCAGTGCAGTCTCAGTCTCCCTACCCTCTAGTTATCATAGGACAAACAGTTGAGTCCCATCTTCAATTCAGTCTCAGACCCCCTAACCCCTGGTTATCATGAGGCGAACAGTTGAGTGTCATCTTCAGTTCAGTCTCAGACTCTCTATCCTCTGGTTATCATGGAACAAAACAGTTGAGTCCCATCTTCAATTCAGTCTCAGACCCCCTGACCCCTTGTTATCATAAGGCAAACAGTTGAGTCCCATCTTCAATTCAGTCTCAGATATCTCAGATATTTTTATATTTAAGAAAGCTCCTAAATAGAAATTGCCTCCTGTGACTTTATTGGGCAAAATGAGATTGATTTGGACCAAGGGTCCCTTCAAAAAGCATAACATCAAAAGGGATTGAAATAACTCCCTTAGGAGTTTATCCAAAAGAGAGAAACAGTTATCAGACATGCAGACAAGGGAGGACTTGAGATTAACATGGACACCCAGAACAATTTGATTAAAGGGCTGAGGCAACTTTCAGGCACTACCTTGGTTACTTAAACTTCTGCACAATAAGATGGATGACAATTGCCATCAGTGATTAACAGTGAGAACATAATGAAATTATCTCGGGTAATGGCTGACCAAAAGAGAGAATTTCACAACTTGTAGACTTTTCCACAACCTACCATTAAGTCTTCCCCTTTGCTTGCTAAAGAACTTGCCCATGAATGACCAAAGCTAGAGGACGATAGGGATATTCTCCTAGATGGAAGCCGTGTTCCCAAGGAAGTAGCAAGCCTAAATACTATTATACCCACCACATAGGGAATAACACCAGCCACCTTTAATCTGTGCCTACAAAGAGGAAGGGGACATACAACACAACACAGAGAATATGTGGGTGGATTCTACAAAGCTAATCCTTAAGTATGATGACTTTTAATTTCTTATGCCCATTTTTCCCAAGGTGGGGGCACTACGAAGCTCACACCCTCATTTGTAAACACCTACATTGGGAGGGTTGCATCTGAATATGTTTACACATATTACACACAAAGAAACTTATAGGTGAGGTTCA
>OZ012694.1:43875335-43887835 GCA_963942565.1 Maea johnstoni | reverse complement strand
GAAGTATACATGTTTTACTGAGTCACTATTCTGAGTCTGGACGATTTGGGATACCGAAAATCAGAAAAGAAGTGCAATTGCACTTAGATGATAATCTCTATGTGGTGAAAATAATGTAATGTGCCCAGTGTAAAAAGATCTCATATGTTAAGTCAAGCCCAGCTCTGTTCACACTAAATTACTCGCGTATCGAACTATTTGCCAAGCATGTAATACCATACCAATAAAAATAAAACCACTACTATGAACTAGATGGCGCAATAAAGTTCATGTTGGTGCAGCCTGGCTCCATAACAATAGTAACGACCACTGTCTGCAGGTCAGAGAGACATTAGCACCTGTGTTCCTGGCAGAGGGAGCGGAATCACAGGCAGAAACCACGCCGTAAGCAGATTGGAGTTAATGAGCCCCTTCATGGAAGTAATCAAGGTGTATTAAGTTCTCCACCCGGCGGGGGCACTCAGGTACAGAGGGGGGGCGCACCTGCGTTACGTATTTCGCGGAAGAAGGGGTCTTTTTTTAAGACCTCCGCATGTCCGCGATTTTGTAAAAGATGGGTACTTTTTTGTACTCAGGTACGAAGTATGGGGGTCAAAATCCCCTTACAATCCACGAAATATACGCGGCTCTGACACCGAGTGACTCCCGAAGTGACTGGGCTTCCGAGTTTGCTGCAGCCACTTGCTGCCGCTAAACAAGCAGAGGATTATAAAATCATAAGTTAAAATACGTGTTCCCGTTCATCCAATGTCAGTGCTTTGACAAAAGAAGGGGTGTTTATTTAGTGGAAAAAATCAGCGTTTTATTAAAATAAGGGTGCTTTTTTGACCAGAAATCAGTGCTTTAGGGGTATTTTTAAATTTTGATAACGAACGTATGCACCCCCCTAAATACCCAAGTGACCCCCCCGGGGTTCTCCAATTTTGCGAGCTACCTGACAGAGAGGCAACAAAGGCCAGTGCAAGATGGATGTCCGCCTCACACGCGAGGCGCTCGTTTCTCCAGCAGCACTCCTCACAGAGAAACGCCTAATATGGGCAGGTTAATGGCTATGAACGTTTAGCTGGTTATTAGCACACAATGCTGCGTATGAGCGAGTCCCCCAAGAGACAGCTAGCCGCACTGGGGCCACTTTGTGTGGAAATGCTTAATGGAAGGTTATATTTACGTGTAACCGCGACAAGCTTTTGATAGCCTCTCCAGTGATTGCCTACTAATACGGCATGTCAGGGGTTAAGTATAAGTCAGAGCCTCAAAGACGTTCCTCGTGGGATAATCACCCTGCACACGTGGGATATTTGTTAAGGGATGTTTTTCTCTGGGGAATAGTGACCATGAGGTTATGAGGCATTGCATGACCCAGGGCACTTCATTATACCCATAACAAATGTGCTGAGTGATGAACTTATGTGCAATTAGCCCACGACTCGTGTTTGTGTTTAAGATAAAGATATGATTTAGGTATGTTATTTGTCATGCGCAGGGCTATTGGTTAATAGGTACTCGCTAACTAAGCCAGTGTTAGATTTAATGCGCAATATTAATGGGTTCAATGAGTTTTATTGATATGCATTTTGTTATCAACTGTATGAAGAATCAAAGAAATTTCGATTAAATTAAACGGAAAATATATGATTAAACATTTTGCTGTCCTAGTCTTTTGAAATGGTTGATAGAATGGTTCTTGCTACCAATGTTAACAACTATCTATTCTATAAACATCACGTTGCTACAGCGACTATAGAATAGTAAATATCGCATGTATTACTCATTACAGTAACAGCGTACGAAATATCCATTGTAAAACACTTTATCTTGAGGGCATTTATACTTGCTGCAATCCATTTCAAGCGAGTTCACAAGAAGACAATTTAAGCTACAGTCAATATTTTTATAATGCTTTTATATTCATATTTCAAATGCTTGTTTCATGGAATAAATTTCATCTGTAGACTAATCTAAAGACGTGGATATGTTCTGCAGAGAAACACGGGGGAGCTTGCAGTGCGCTACACTGCTCTGCTTGGGAGGCCGACCCTAGTATCTAAGCCATAAAAGGTATAGTTCATTTGTCAGAGAGATTGGCTTCACAATAACTATTGTAGTGTGCTAGACTGCTCTGCTTTGGAGGCTGACCCTTGTACCTAAGCCATGGAGACAGAGTTGAGATGTCAGAGAGATAGAAGATTGGCTTCACAATAACCATTGTAGTGCGCTATACTGCTCTGCTTTGGAGGCTGACCCTAGTACCTAAGCCAGGGCGACAGAGTTGAGTTGTCAGAGAGATAGTAGATTGGCTTCAAAGTAACCATTGCTGTGCACTAGACTGCTCTGCTTTGGAGGCTGACCCTTGTACCTAAGCCATGGCGGAATAGTTGAGTTGTCAGAGAGAGTAGATTGGCTTCATAATAACCATTGCAGCGCGCTAGACTGCTCTGCTTTGGAGGCTGACCCTTGTACCTAAGCCATGGCGGAATAGTTGAGTTGTCAGAGAGAGTAGATTGGCTTCATAATAACCATTGCAGCGCGCTAGACTGCTCTGCTTTGGAGGCTGACCCTTGTACCTAAGCCATGGCGGAATAGTTGAGTTGTCAGAGAGAGAGTAGATTGGCTTCACAATAACCATTGCAGCGCGCTACATTGCTCTGCTTTGGAGGCTGACCCTTGTACCTAAGCCATGGAGGCATAGTAGAGTTGTCAGAGATATAGTAGAATTGACATAGAATGACTTCACAATAACCATTGCAGCACAATAGACTGCTCTGCTTTGGAGGCTGACCCTTGTACCTAAGCCATGGCGGAATAGTTGAGTTGTCAGAGAGAGTAGATTGGCTTCATAATAACCATTGCAGCGCGCTAGACTGCTCTGCTTTGGAGGCTGACCCTTGTACCTAAGCCATGGCGGAATAGTTGAGTTGTCAGAGAGAGAGTAGATTGGCTTCACAATAACCATTGCAGCGCGCTACATTGCTCTGCTTTGGAGGCTGACCCTTGTACCTAAGCCATGGAGGCATAGTAGAGTTGTCAGAGATATAGTAGAATTGACATAGAATGACTTCACAATAACCATTGCAGCACAATAGACTGCTCTGCTTTGGAGGCTGACCCTTGCACCTAAGCCATGAAGACAGAGTTGAGATGTCAGAGAGATAGGAGATTGGCTTCGCAATAACCATTGCAGCGCGCTACACTGCTCTGCTTTGGAGGCTGACCCTTGCATCTTAGCCATGGAGACAGAGTTGAGATGTCAGAGAGATAGAAGATTGACTTCACAATAACCATTGCAGTGCGCTACACTGCTCTGCTTTGGATGCTGACCCTTGCACCTAAGCCATGAAGACAGAGTTGAGATGTCAGAGAGATAGAAGATTGGCTTCACAATAACCATTGCAGTGCACTAGACTGCTCTGCTTTGGAGGCTGACCCTTGCACCTAAGCCATGAAGACAGAGTTGAGATGTCAGAGAGATAGAAGATTGACTTCACAATAACCATTGCAGTGCGCTACACTGCTCTGCTTTGGAGGCTGACCCTTGCACCTAAGCCATGAAGACAGAGTTGAGATGTCAGAGAGATAGAAGATTGACTTCACAATAACCATTGCAGTGCGCTAGACTGCTCTGCTTTGGAGGCTGACCCTTGGACATAAGCCATGGAGACAGAGTTGAGATGTCAGAGAGATAGTAGATTGACTTCACAATAACCATTGCAGTGCGCTACACTGCTCTGCTTTGGAGGCTGACCCTTGCACCTAAGCCATTGAGTGAGAGTTGAGATGTCAGAGAGATAGTAGATTGGCTTCACAATAACCATTGCAATGCGCTAGACTGCTCTGCTTTGGGGGCTAACCCTCGCACCTAAGCCATGGAGACAGAGTTGTGTTGTCAGAGAGATAGAAGATTGGCTTCACAATAACCATTGCAATGCGCTAGACTGCTCTGCTTTGGGGGCTGACCCTTGCACCTATGCCATGGAGACATAGTAGAGTTGTAAGAGAGATAGAAGATTCGCTTCACAATAATTATTGCGCCATGATGACGCCGTCCTCCGTTCCCTAACAGATGCTGTGTCAGAGACAGAAGGCAGAAGACCCACCCCCAGGACACTGCTCACTTTAAGTCCTTATTATACCCCCTCCTGATAAATCATAGTGCTAGTTTACTTGCACTTTTCCTTATAAATTGCGCCATTTCCTCTTTCTCTTGGCGGCAGTGGTGCGCGAAATGAAGGCTGCTGGGAAGAAAGGAAGGTGGGAGTGGTGGAGAGGAAGAGTGCGCAGAGGGAGGGAATGCCTCAGAGATGATAACCACACCACAAAACTGACCTCATCGTGGGCTCGGTACAAAGCATGTTGGTGGTGGCTCGATTATAGTTCAATGTATGTATGTATGTATGTATGTATACATGTATGTATGTATACATGTATGTATGTATACATGTATGTATGTATACATATATATATATATATATATATATATATATATATATATATATATATATATATATATATATATATATATATATATATATATATATATATATATATATATATATATATATATATATATATATATATAGTCAGAGTTCATATGACTTTGAAAGAAAACCAAAAAAAAATAAAGTTTAGTAAAAACACTTTAGCATGTCTTTGGCCAAGCACCATTGAGTAGATGTATATCTTTATTAGACACATCGCGCCGCCGGAAGTGCTCAACCTCCGCCCCAGTACGCCGCAGTCGAGGCCGGAAGTTGCGCTGGTTGGTCGAAACAGGCTAAGTCGTTCGCGCCTGGAGCTAACAGGTAATTCCCAGGCTAACAGAGGCTGATTGCCACAGGTGACTGTGAATGTCAATACGGATATTTGAAAATTAGTCTTGAGACAGGAAGAGTTTGTGAGGATACGCCTAATGCAGATGTTTTGTGCGGCACCGTTACTGTATATGGTCTGCTTCCTATGGGCCTATCAGGTACCTCTTGTACATCATCGCCGCCGCGAAGGAGGGCTTTGATGAGTCAGAACGAGGGATGCCCCCACCACCCCCACCCCAACCCAACCCACACCTTCCTGGGAACTATCTAGAACACATGTATGTCTAGCCCCTCAGCTGATTTGGCAGCCCTTTTCCATATTACTGTATCCAGTACGCGGTGAGGAAACCGATACAAGTCAAACTTAATATCATATGTTCTTGCTGTTTATTTTTACCTAAATGGCATGAGATTGATTGTTTTAGTATTAACATCCTACCATAGCATAACCACAGCACAACCTTAGGGTATTGGTAACGGTTTATCTATAGCGAACCCCTTTCTGATTTGCTTTATATTGTGTTTTTATATCTTTTGTTCCTTTAACTTCGATGACATATATTGTGACTGCGCATTAACACTACTCGTGATGTAGACTTTCAAGTAGATATTTTTGCTAAGTTGTAAAAGGATGTCTATGTGGTTAGTATTGTATTAAACGTTTTCCCGTATAAGTCCATCTTTACTGCCAATTTTCATAATTCGAAGCTATTTCGTTTTTTAATTCCAAAACCTGCGTTCATTGAATGTAATCTTAAATATCGTCATCTCTCATCACTATTCGGGATCGTGTCCACATCATGGCGTGTGAGAAAGTTGCCAGTGTTAGGCTGTGGTTTTCTCCGGAACCCCGTTTTCCACCCACAATTAACTGATGGCTAGTGACGACCTAGCCTAAATATGGCAGGACAATTTATGTTGAACAATTTTCATTCCAAATCGCAAATCAACTTAGATTTTACGCCTTTAATTAAAAGAATATAATGAACTATTGCTAAAATGGACAAAGAATTTACAAATGAGTAGCACATAAATGTAGCTATTGAAAGTGAAACTGTGTACAAAGTTTTCACTTGCCCACCAACACATGTGTTAGGAGATTAGTATCCTAGAAATGTTTTAAGATTTGTGCTTCTCAAAAACTCCTTGTAGTTCGGGGGTTGTGTTTTAGCTGGAACAGTATGTAGCGGTGATGTTATAGAAGAAGTTAAGGCAAAGCTGTAATAAATAGCGTGGCAATGGCAGGCGATAGGAAGCTTTTTGTTATAAGTGTCGATTAAAGCTGCTCTGCTGTGTGACGCCAGCCCCATTGCCAGCAGCAGCAGCCAGGCACTCCCAGCCTCCCCGGGTCGATACCAGGAGGGCAGGATCGTTAACTACTCGGGAAGCCAATTTGCAGCGACAAATCTACGCACTTAGGTTAAATTAATCATAGAATGATTAACTTATGTGATGCTTCAGCATCCAAACACTCATTGACACGTGGGGAACTTTGTACACTTAGATACGGTTTCATTGTCAGGGACAATCTCCACGATTAGTACAATTATCATAGTATGTGATGATACGAGTTAGTTTTCTAAGAGACGGTTGTACTTTTGACAGCTTTCTATTCCATCGTTTTGTTGATGTAAAGTATATCTAAATATTAGTATATAGTATAGGTCGCTGATGATGCGTAAGTGTATATTGAATAACCTAAACTTTCAATTCGCCTTTTCGGGCGTCATTTGTTTATCTTGGTGATAGACAGTTCGTTTTCCATATTACATATAGGAGTATTAGGCTAAATGGGAATGCATCCTCAATCAATATATATAATACTAATTTTGCCATTGTCAAACTAGTCTTATTGGTAGAATTGTTTTGATTACTAGTAATCATGTTGAGTATGTCAAATTCCTAGCATGTGAAACTACTGTACATCTTTTAAAAGATTCTTTTGAGGGCATCAATTATAGACCCGGTAAATACAGATAATTTTCTGCTGCTCCAACAGTAGACCCAACAATGGCGCGCGTGCACTTAACAAGCGTCACGTAAGTGATCTAGCAGTAGTTTCTAAGGAAATCTAACGGTGTGCGCCACAACACACGCGTATTACCATAGTTGAATTGGTCCATGGGCGGCCTTTTACTGACTAAGTTTGATTAGCGAATTGTATGGTAATTAAGCCTGTATATGTATTCGTATTATCATGAGAGAAACAGTTTGCATCACTCGTGGGTGGAGATAGAAGGAATCGTCCACGCGTGCGTGATCTTGAGTGAGTGAGTACAAGATGCCTCATCTTTCCATCCACGAGTGATGGAAGCTCTATGTCATCTTAACCGCATATTTCACTAGTAGGACAGGGCAACAAGCATCACCTTATTCCATGGATTTCCATAAACCCCATTTATGAAATATTCCTGCAATCATAAGATAATTCCGTTATTACATTGCATATATGGGAGACTACGTTCAATTAAACTTAAATGATGCGGGTCACTAGACAGGTGAAAATACGAACATACTAGTATGTATATGAACGAATTAAACTCAGTCCTTGGACATGGATAGGCATTGCAGTAACAGGACTTTGGCTTCCTTAAATGCTGGGGTTCCAAAAGAGCAGGAATTTAGTTGAAAATAATATAAGCCTATTTTCCTGAACCTTTAGCACGATGCAGCTGGTACTTCATTGTCCAAGTGGCACCAACTGGGTATCACACGTATCTGGCTAATTCCGCGCTACGTGATAGGGCGTGTTTGTGTTCCATAATGGCATACTAATATTCCATGTTCTGAGGGACATGCAACTGGTACCATTCACGAATACCACTAGCTTTCAGCTATCAGAATCTAAAAGTATGTATATCTATCAACAACAAATTTGATAAATAGATTCATCAATTTGATCAAAGAGCTGTACAACATGGCTGGTTGCTTGGGTGCCATATTGCAGTGACATTTACAAATTGATTGCAATTTATCTGAGTTTGATTCACAAAGTTTGCGAAGCAAGACGTGATGTTGTTGCTTCATCCCCATGTTTTGACCCGTAAACTGGCTCATTTATGGTTATACACTTTGACTAAATGCATCGCACACAAAAGATACAAGTGACAGCTTGATTCTTAAAAAGAGAACATCAAGTGTGTGTATATATATATATATATATATATATATATATATATATATATATATATATATATATATATATATATTTATATATATATATATATATATACTCAGTATATATATATATATATATATATATATATATATATATATATATATATATATATATATATATTTATATAAATATATATATATATATATATATATATATATATATATATGTTTGTATATATATATATGTTTATATATATATATATATATATATATATATATATATATATATATATATATATATATATATATATGTATATAATGTATATATAATTGATGTTAAATTAATGTTGAAATACTTATAAAACTTATGAAATACCTAAGATGATATTGCAATAGATGAAAGTTATGTTCAGTTGAATCGCGCACCGCCCTTTTTATAACTTTATTGATCCAGGTAACATATCAAAAATACAGTATTACAAAAGTTCACCATTTTAGCGTTCTTATAGTAAAGACAGAGGCTCACTCTGCTTTCAGAGTATTGTATATAGGAGACCATTTTCCTAGGAAGGTTCTGCTGGTGCCGCAGGCTGCTGCTAACGATTCTTCCAATGTAAGCTGCGTTTTTAGTTGATGTAATATCATTGCTAAGGAGGCATTTTTAATTGACTTTACATTTGTATATTTCGTTCGTAGCCAATATTATTACTAGGCGCACAGTTATGGGATTTCGGCAGTCTCTCAGTAGCATAGGAGTCCTTCCCATAAAAACCTGGGCTTTGATATATTTATTATTCCATCCTACAATTTGTGACCATAGAGTTTGTGTAACGGTACAATACTATAACGCGCACCACATATATATTGATATAGTAATGCGACAAGTCAATACAGAAAAGTCTTAGGTATGTCAATTACTAAAGTACTGTATAAGCAATGCACGTATTGTTTTTGCATATTTATGCATATGCTATTTATGGGCTGAACATCTTAGTCCATTGCACGCCACTTGAAAACAAAGTGATTTAAGCAAGTTGTCCACGAAAAATGGCAATTAGTCTAAATTTAAAAACATTTCTGTCAGATATTTGTAATGTATTGTGAAAGATGCATTGTCTTCGTTTAAAAAACGATGAGAATGATTCTCGTTCATTTCAACAAAATCATGTAAACAAACAATACTACTGCAATGGATCATACCTATCAAGAAATGTAAAAGGTAGAGTCTGTCTTAAGTTCTTAATTTGTCTCCTTGTCCATTTGTCTGTATTTTAGGAATTGTCACATGAGAAATCATAGTATATTTAGTGAAGTAACCTTTTCTGCTAGTTGGCAGTAACATATTTATATGGCTTTCGGCGCCTAATTAAGACAATTACCAGGTGATAGTGGTGAGTAAAGGGATGGCCTCTGTCATCTCTGATGGTCATTACAGACTCACGAGCAACCTTGATTTCGTCTTTTCTTTGTTCACAACTACAATACTCCTCCCGAGAACAATCAACACTAGACATATCGAGTAGTCTCCATAAATCTTCCTCAAACAGTCAGGATTTCGGGGAACAGGTTTTGAAAACAAAAAATTGAAAAATGGGATCACTCGATAGCAGTTGTTAGCATGACAAATTACCTCTGATGGAGGGCCAGGAAAGTGATGGATTGTTGGGCTATTGAGAGATACTCTATATACGACTAATATATTGCATCCGCGCAACGGGGGATGACAGCAATTTATGTGTTTCCACCATCATTGAAAGATCGAGATAGTCTGTAATAATCATAGGTCATGTTTATTATAATCCTAGGGCAGGGTTGGCACCATGTTGCATGACTCGTTCCTCCTTCTATGCGTGCATGGTACCCACGCTTGTTTGGTTCTACATAGAGAGGACAGTGTTAGGTCAGTGCAATAATAAAGAGTGCACACATACCATTTAATGGGTTATCTCTTAGCCTTTTAAATGCATTATTTGGAATGAACCTTTGAAATATGAGTCCAGGGGCTTGGGAAGAGACATAATTCACGTCCACGTAGCCAACGCAGAGAGCATTTCACCGCTCAGCCAGGGAGGTCGCCCTCTAACAGTAAGACACGGTTCAGTCAAAAAGGGTAGAAAAAGACGGAATTCCATCCCCAAAGTCGTGGACATGAATTGAATCAACTTAGGACTAGACTCTCATTAACCCTTTGGCTGCTGGTGGCTAAGTTGGTCGATACTAGATTATGCGAAAAAAAGCTGTAAAATGACTGAAACCCTGGCGCATGGGTACTCATATGTTAGTACTCAATGAGATCTTCCTATTGAATACCAACAGTTCTTGTGCCTTGGACGAAAGTGGCCTCAGCATTTAAAGGGTTAATGCTTGCAATCTAGGTTGTGTTATATGTCTGCTGCCAAATAGTGTGTTGTTTTTCCTGATAAGTTATGCTGAACAAAGCCAACCCATCTATATACGCTTGGTTAGGCTGGGACCTATGTAACTCACATGTCCCTGCATGCCAGTCAAATGGCAGAGCGTGCTGCGTCACTTTCTCTGCCGTATTTGGGCTACATCGTGGATAGCCATGTGTAAGCGGTGGAGGAAACTGGAGTACCCGGTGAAAACCACCACTCCAAGTCACTGGCAACTTCAGCACTTACCACGAGAACTGGGGTTTAAACGCAGGCAGTCGTAAGATACAGCGGTTATAGTGGCGCTTGTCTCTACCACTTCCCCATCAGGGCAGGACCTAGAAATTACTGTACTAATATTCTAAAGTAAGAGTATTCTATGAAAGCATGTACAGTGGTTTAGTAGGCCACAGAATGGGCAAGATGATTTGACCACCCAACATGAGAAATGAATATATTTTTGTAATTTAGTTTTTGTAAACCACACATAAATCATTCAACTGCTGACCTTTCAGTAAAATAGGGGCTTGCAACATTTCTATTCGGGATTTTAGTGCTATTACATGGCTGCTTTTATCGCATCTACGAGTTAATCTTAAAAACAAGCAGACTAGTAACTACCAAACAAAATGCCCTAGACATTGTAATCAAGAACAACAATGGCACATAGGGCTGAGGAAGCCTTGATTAAAACGTTGTTAAACCTAATGTCAAATGATACTTTGTCCCAATATCGGTAGGAAGCACTTTGACGGGATCAGAGATTATCCTTACAGAAAAACATTGCTTTCTGAAGGCATAAGCATACGTTTAGTATAAACATAAGGATTAGCATAAGGGTAGTCCATGATATACTTGGATAAAGATGAAAGCGCAGTTCGCAGTCTTCGCCGTAAGCGAGTCATCAGCTTCGTTTAGTACAAATTACAGCGCTATTGCTCTTTATTTGTTGAACTTCCTGCGAAGACACGTTTTTGCCAATCGATTTTCTTTAGATACACACGATGTAATCTTCCCCATAGGTTTCTGTGCTTTAAATCAATACAGACGTTTCGTTCACACCGCCAAGACAAAAAGTCAAGGACATGTAAGCTGTGGCTAAAAGGCTTCCCTTTGTTCGTCACGCTCAACACGGATATCCTGCGGACAGAGAGTTAATGCTCTGCCTTTCACACACATTTAAGCCATTTAACCCTCTTTTGTGCAAAATAATGTTTAAATCAATCGGCATTGAGAATGCTTGTCTCTCACTTAGTGTGCCTTGACTATCAGTAGTAGCTGTAAAAGGTGCTTTGACACCATTACACACATGTTAGTGCATTCAGGTAATTGTTTAACAATGTAGTTTGTCATACTCCTTTGATGAAGATATTGCGTGCCAAGGTTAGTTCATCAGATTCATTTGAGGGGCTCATGGATGGAGCTATGTCAATGGAACACAAGTAAAGGATAAACGTCAAGGATGCTTCTATAAGTTCTATAAGCCACACCCTGTTCCCAGTAGTCACGCAAAACAATCCCTAATTATATATATATAGTAGTATATATATATATATATATATATATATATATATATATATATATATATATATATATAATATATATATATATATATATATATATATATATATATATATATATATATATATATCAGATAATTGTTCCACAATGTATACTTATACATAAATACATAAAAAGGCGTTTGGGACTTTCGTCCTGATAAAAATATATCACACACGATTGACCAATAACTATTTTCAAATGGTTGTGATTGGAAATTCGAATGGGATCTAAACTGTACGCTGCGTAAATATTATTTCCTTTCAAAGTATTAAACCATAGTTTAAAATTCTGAAGGGTTGCATTGTATCTGTGGCTAAACTAGCTGGTATGGTCTGGACTCTCTGTCGTTGCTTCTGAGTTAACAGTCCTGTTCTATGTGAGATAATGGACACGTCATAACAACTGTTGCTTTCCCCATACATTTCAAATGTTTCTCATAGGCATACACTGTTCTTCTGCTGATTCGTAAGACTATCTATCTACAGAGATTAAACGACCCTGTTCGAAATGACCCCTGACGCCCCCTGACGACAACTTAAGATACTACTATTCCTCCATCTCCTCTCAGAGGCTACTTGTGACTCGACCCATGAATGTTGTCCGCCTCTAAGCAAAGGGG
>OZ012694.1:43860730-43875135 GCA_963942565.1 Maea johnstoni | reverse complement strand
TATGATGGAGGTAATAAGTATAGACAATTGAATAATATTATATACTATATTTATAATATATACTTATATATAATATATATATATATATATACTATATATATATATATATATATGTATTATTATATATATATATGTATATTTATATATATATATATACATATATATATATATATATATATATATATATATATATATATATATATATATATATATATATATATATATAAATATACGTAACTGCAATCAGATTAAGCCTATCTGGTAGTTGACTATAGAGAAGGAGCCTATTCAAGGTAGTTATAGAGAATGGTTAACATCTGAGCGAGAATCCGTGTGCTTCGCGGATAACTGTCATGGAGCTCAGAGCGTGGCACCACATCCCCTTTCTCTCCCACCGCCATCTTGCCATCAGAGAGAAGCGGGGGCAGTAATATCAGGGTAATATGGCTGACTTGTTCACCAAAATGGAGCCAGACACCTTAAAATGAGCCCTCTGCCTACATCCGGTGATAGTTTAGCAGCAGCTTGGTTCTATTAGACCAACAATTGCTCGCGGATTGTTGTGTGTGCCTGGCTCGCCCCTCCGCCCCGCCAGGAGCCGCCCAGCGCGCGTCACGCCGGATGGTCAGTAACGTGATAACCCCCGCGACTCCACACAGCAATTCAAACTCAGAATGTGGACAAATTCGATAATTTTGGATTTAACTGTATCCAATTATGTGGTATAATCGTTCCATTTCCTCCTGTGATGTCAGTGGCAATATATCAGGCAGTTGCACGGCTGCCATAGAACTGATGGCTGCCGCATCAAGACCATGCGATGCCTTTGTGTAAGCACAAAAGAAACGTCCACCGGGGTAGAAGTTTAAAAAGTTTGTGTTTTCTCTTTCCTTCCAATTTATGCTTTCGTTCGTATTTCAAAGCGACAAAGATTCAGAACTTTAAAAAGTATGCCTTTCGGACTTTACAGAAACGTTTATCAATGTGCTTTTTTACTTCACATAAACAAATGTCGAGGGGTATTTCGATGTGTCCTGGTGCACGTCACCCAAAAGGACTGTGCAATTGTCACTAGAACACCTTTACAAATAGACTCTTTTACCCCGTTCAAAGTGTCCTGAGTCGTTTAGCTGTCACGCTGTTATATATATATATATATATATATATATATATATATATATATATATATATATATATATATATATATATATATATATATATATATATATATACATATATATATATATATATATATATATATATATATATATATATATATATAGCTATATAACATGTATGTATGTATACATATTTATATATATATATATATATATATATATATATATATATATATATATATATATATATATATATATATATATATATATATATATATATATATATATATATATATATATATATATATATATACTAGATCTAGTATATAAATATATGTAAAAACACACACACTTAACCTTGTAAGTGAAAATGTTGTCTCTTTTTTTTGATCTCGCGTTTCTGGTTGAAGGTGTTTAACAGATCCTAATTACTAAAATGATTTATGTAATATTAAATAATAATATAAATATGAAATGGACATGACTCCCATCTATTACCGTTATCTATTTTATTCCCACTAGCATCAATTTCATGTTTTGGCCTCTCGTCGCCTGTTCTATCGCCATACGAGGGAACTGTTGGGCCATTTGTTTTACACGTAGGTAAACTTGTCATGTCATTTGTCATTTCAGACTAGTGACGGTCGCATTCATCTTTCGAATGCTTCGACTTTCTCCGGGCCCTGCTAATTTATCATGAGGCAGGCGGGCACCAGTTGCATCGCAGAGGACACTTTCACGTACAGCCTTTAACCAGCTAATTCATGATGCGCATATATATATATATATATATATATATATATATATATATATATATATATATATATATATATATATATATATATATATAATTTCAGCTTTGTAATATACTGATCTCCTAGAAATATTTGAGGGAATATCTCTATAAATTAAACATAACGATTCCCATTTAAGAAGTTTGGGAAAATACCATTTAAGGTATTCAAAAGTAAAAGCCATCCTGATCACAATTGCCAAAGAACTCCGTGCCTGAAAGTGTTGAAGAACTCATCATCATATCTGTAACAGGTGCACTCCGCCTTAAAGACAGAGAATGTAAAATGAGGGGTTATGTTATGTTTGCTGCTATTACACGCTTCCCAGGTTGGCGATACATGTTGGTAAGTTCATGAAGATAACATGTTTGCGACATATCCTAGACGTCACTGTTATGTCACATAGTTCTTTTCATTCTCACTGCATTTCATATTGTGTGTATGGAGAAAAAATATCGTTGTGATGAAATGATGCCTTCTTCATAAATGGAGAAAGAACATCATAAGCATACTTGAAAATACGGTATATTGATTGCAATGCCTATCCTATTTAATCTAATGATTGCGTCAACGTTTCTAATTCATCTAACAATATCAAGTCATTTGGTAATGTATAGAACACCCTATATCGGTACAATTGCTCCCCATTGAACGAGAAACTGCGTTGGTTGAGGTACTCAGACAGTACGATACTAGATCTAATACATAGCAGGCTCCATTCCTCGTTAAACAGTCGATATATGATCCTATTCTGCGCCACTGCCTTGGATTGCATCTATCAGAGTTTCAATAGATATTTCTTGAATATGATGGATTGCTATGAAAGATCTACGCGATGCGTTTATGTATGTAAGCAAGGATTGCATCTATTTTCTCTTTTGCATGGTAGCGGGTCTCCTGTAAACTTTAAGAGCAATTCTATAACCAAATGGGCAAAACTACACTGGTATTGCAAGATTATTTTATGACACAGCAAATCAAGACGCAAAGCTAACGTTGGTTGTATCGATCTTCTGTGTTGTTCCCCACCGATAACATGAGATGAAGCATGTCGTGATTCGTTCCTAAGTGACTCTGCAAAACATGCAACTACAAAACAACTTTACTGTCACTTCGGATTGCCTCAGATAAATGAGGAGATTTGTCTGGGGCAGGTAGCAGGCGGGCCACGTATTGTTCTCGCGTCGAAATCTCGTCTCGCATCATTACCTCGCACCAGATCACGTGACTTCATTTTGTCCGGACCCACAATGCAGCATTCTTCATTTAACGCAAATTTATCAGATCAATGAAGGGGAACATCCGGGCATTAGCGAGTCAATCAGCTGGGACAATATGCCTTAATTACTTCTCAGATGGAGTAATATTTTCTAAATTTTGATCTAGGGGCGGCGAGGAAATTAAATACATGAAGTGAGACGGTTTCCCTCGGTGGTGGTGAATTGGCTAAGTGTTTCCACAGGGCTTTAATTGCACATAATAGGGATATGATGCCCTTGCGTGGGACCTGCACAGTCACGTAAGAAAACAGGCACAGACTATGCCAGGCAGCTTACTCAAAGGCCTATCACGGCTAATGTCTCAGGCCGCGGTGTTGATAAAAGAGTTCACAGGGAAATGAGATGACGTTCCGTGCCTGGATCATAAAGCACGAATCACGTACAATCAGTGATGTAGTTAGAACAATGAATACTTAGCGCAACATAGGCACCGCAGCGTACATATTAGTTAGGCTACTTCTACTCCTAACTCTCCTCCTCCTCATCGCCGCCCTCTGCCCTCCTTATTGTCTTCCCCTCCTTCACAATTTCCTTCCCCTCCTCCTACACATACCCATTACCACCTTTCTCCTCCTCCTACTACTTCAACGACTACTGCCATCAGTATCACTCTTGCTGATGCTCCTAGTATGATGATGACACAGGTAATAATAATAATAATAATAATAATAATAATAATAATAATAATAATAATAATAATAATAGTAGTAGTAGTAGTAGTAGTTGTTGTAGTAGTAGTTGTTGTAGTAGTAGCAGCAGCAGAAGTAGTGTTGTCCATTGCTAGACACTAGCAATGGACAATGTGTTAATGTTTCCTTTCTAGAATGGAAGGAGACTCCTCTAAGCTATGACGATTTACCTAGGAATAGCTCGCTCAATATTTTACTAAATCTGAGTACCAAAGGGTGTTCCAAGCTATATACAAAAATCAAGGATTCTCATGATCACGTGCTGGACAATATTGTCACCAAATGGAAAGAACAATCTGATTTGGAAATAGAGACAATTAGTGTAGGTCGATCTTTTCTTAAACACCACAAAAAATACAAAGACACCTACTTAAAATACTTGTAATTCCGCACATTACACACAGGTTCTACACTAATGACCAACTTTTCGGTATTGGAATCAAGCAGTCCAGCACGTGTGGTACATGTAAGATCGAGGAAGATTCTGTCGAACATATGTTATTAAACTGTTCATATTCCAGTGAGTTATGGGAACAAGTAAATGGTTGGAGCATTGAAATAGGTATGGAGGGTTATACGCTATCTGATATGAGAAAGGTAGTAGGTGATTTGGAGAAGGCACTTGCCATCAGTAGTTTAATCCTCCATACAAAAAGGTCATCTATAACGCAATGAAGAAAGAACAAAAAGCACATATCATTAATGTCAAATATGAGGTCATTTTTTTATTATCAAGAGAAATATAGATATTACATTAAAGGAAAGAATAAACAATTTGAAAATGAATATAATCTTTTATGCAACATCTATGAGAAACAAGAGTAAACCATTCAATTCACTTTATAATCATTCTTCTTTTATGTATGCAATATATGGCAAAACTTACAAATGTACTGCTGTGCGATACTGTATTGATTAACATGTTGGAAAATGAAGAAATACAACTTTAAGAATTAAAAACATGTTTTCTTTTACCTCAGGTTAATGGGCATCTGCTTACGTAATTCTGATCACTCAGATATGACCAGTACATGTATCTATTGAAGTAAGCTGAAAATGTTTGCTCGACGCTCGTGCGCCCAATTCTCTGATTGGTTGTGGCCTTGGACACTACTTCAACATCGGTATCGCGCTTAATCATTGTTTTTCCTATACTTAGAATAGGCTGCGGACAGATATTGATCACGTGACCACTGAAATATCCGTACAATGCGTTTTTTAAACACTTATAATCATTCAATCATGATTGTCTATCAGTGAAATGTTGTATCCTTGCTTCGTTACTAGTTAGGCGCCCTCAATGTTGTGATATAGCCGTTTTAGTAGAGAACATTCTCTTCATAAATGGAAGGATACATCTGCGTTCCTAGGTGACCGATTTACTGGGTTAGAATACAAAGTGACGTCATTGTCTGGTACTTTCTTCCTATTTAAATATATAATGCGTTTTATCAAGTTTAAAATTATCCTATTATGATTGTCTGTCAATAAAATGTTGTATATTTGGCGTCGCTAGTGTCTTACTCATAAGAAAATGGAGATTACTTGTTGCGGTGTTGTTCGGCGACCCTCCGTCGCCACCGCGTGTACGAATTCAGTGGATAGACTAGCATGCCAGTCCCTTGAGACATGTGCGCGTGAATTTTGCATTGGATAGAGAAGTGCCAGTCTCTTTGAGCTTTTGCGCGCCAACAATCAGGGAGGGGGGGGGGCAGGGTGGGCTGGTGCCGTTCAGCTGGGTGGACTCGTGCATGAAGCACACACCATATCATGGGATCATATCTAACTACAACAAAAGCTCAATTGTTCAAGTTATCAATAGAGTATAGTGAGATAGAACTATAACAGCCATTGACATGCGGTCGCGGGCGCCTTTCTCCGCACAACTTCGCGTTTTCCATCAAAATATTACATGCTCAATGCACACTTTCCCTTCTAGAATTGAGTCCTTCTGGTTCTCGTAGTTTCAATAGTTACAGAAAGGCCAACGTTGCTATCGCACATATAATTCAATGCCAGGACTGTGGCCACTGTTGTTTATACAGACCGTCACTAGCTGTTTGGATTACTGAGGGGCAGTCGTGCTTTTTGGCTGAGCTATTAAGGGTCCATATGATTGGTTGGGGTGTCTGGGTACCAGGGTGCCTGTCTGAGGGTGCTTTGAAGGCATCATGTGCCTATTAGGGCAGCAATTAATATCACATGTCCCGCAGAGCCAGGGCCGCGCACTTGATCCTCACTGTATCATTTCATGTGCTCTCGGGTTCCCTGCTGGCCGGACCACCTGCTGCGCGCACTCCACCACACCACTATTAAACACCCTCTTGCCTAACCCGTTCAGACTCAAGGCCTGAGCAAATTGTCGTCTGGATCTATGACACTTTTGAGTATTATTATGGAATTAAGAATAATTTTTATAAAATATCTGAAGGAGAGTTGTTTCTAATGATCAGAATAACATTTCTGCATCAATTTTCTTTCCAGACGAGGTGTTTGCCTGAAAGATTGCACACACATTGTTAGGCTGATTTTGGGCGCTGTGACCATTAATGGGTTAACCAATTCACGCCTCCTGCCCCTCCCCTTAATAGTCTTGCCCCCCCCTCCCCCTAATAGTTCTGCCCCTTAATAGTCCTGGCTACGTTCGCAATATCTTCAGTATTACGATATATGATGGATTATTTCAAAGAGCGAAGTTAGTGGCAAACAACTTAGAATTCTCCTTCAAATATGTCACCAATAATTACTATCACTCTCATTCTGTATCCGAACGCATCTTTGGCTACATTGCTGGAAGTTCATTAATGTTTTCATAAAATCAATCCATCGCAAGCTATTTTTAAGTTAGGTGTTCATACTCCTTCGAATACAGTGTCAGAGGCTTTCATCTGATTGTCATTTTTGCTGAAAGGTGAACCTCTCTGTTTTGTAATATCTCTTTGAATGTGGTACCTCAGCTTTAAGCTTTGATTCTGCTGAAAGGTGAACCTCTGTTTTGTAATATCTTTTTGAATGTGGTACCTCAGCTTTAAGCTTTGATCTAGATCTCCGTTACACAAGCTAGTTATGACCGGTTCCAGAGTAATATGCAATTAGTATTGTAGCATCTATCCCAATGCTGTGTCTAATCATTTTGTCAATATAATTCTTATACCTATCTTGTCATCGTCAGAAATATTCTATCTTAATATATTTCATGTATGATTTTTGTAATAACATTTACTCTGTTATATTCCGTATATGGATTTTTGTAATATATATTACAGTCAATAAATATACATACATTAACTAGATAGTATTTTTCGGCTAGCAATGGAAATTAACTTTTAACCCAAGCTTTCTCATGGCGAAAGAATGATAATTCAAAACGAATGCAGATATGAAATCGGTGATATCAAATACAATTTGGGTTAAAACTCTTATTTCTTATCATTAGAACGAGTATTCACACATTTGGCTCTTTTGCATTAGGTTTTCACGAACCATTTAGAGTTGGAAGACTGGAAATGTGTGCAGTGTGTTGTGAGAAGATCACGTCATCAGCAAGTCTAGCCCAGGATTAATGGCGATAAATCAGTGTCTTTACTCAGAGGGGAAAAGGACATCTATCAAAATTATTCTCCAGTTTTCTTTAATCCTAATGCATCCCAAAAAGTATCAACGCAAAGGTTAACTATTACTGTATGTGTAGATATGCTAGACTGTATGTAGTGTTGGGCAAGGTTGGTGGGCTGGTCTCACATCTCTGGGGTTTAATTAAGGATGTCTAATGGACATTCCTGCAGCATGCTACACGTTTGCTGGGTCGACGAGTTCTGTCATGCCCGTGTAACATGCACCTGTCCTGAACTTCTCAGAGGATTTATTCGGCCAGCAGCGTAGCGGCATATCTGAGGGGATGAAAAGTTAAATCAGACCCCAACACCAATGCCCCCCCCCCCCTCGACGCCCTGTGATGACAATACCAGAGAGATACCAACCCTGCCCCACCAGTCACAGAAAAAGATGATGAGGACGTAATAATAATGCGTTACATTGTCTAGAATAGTATTTAGTGTCTTTGCTCAAGAACCCCCTTTTTACTGCCAGTAGAACAAATGTCTATCACCTTAACACTTTTCTGTCCCTGTTTGCATCCGCCCCATGCACCTTCCCTTTCTCCGCTTTGCCAAACCGTATATGAAAAACATTACTTTGTACAACTGCAATACCTCTAAAACAAATACAACAGTGTTGAATGTTACAGATCTAAGAGAAAAGCGTGGTTCCTGCTGCTGCTGCTGTTGCTGGGAGTCGGTTCCAAGTGTAGTTGTGACTTTGAGTCATCATTTCTCAGTTAATTAGTGTGGTGGGTCTCAGAGCCAGCTTACAGGGCGTATCCAGTAAAGAGGCACTGCCTGGCAGCCGTGACGAGACGGGCAAATTCAGTCCAGATATTCCTTCCACCACCCACAAACACTACTGCAAGATCCCCAGCCACTGGACCCATGCGCTACAGGAACTGCACGAAATCTACTGTGAGTCGAGGAACACTTTGGACCAAAGCTATATATTGAGGAATACGAGTAATAGATGAAAAATGTCGTAAAATATTGATTTGGGTCTTGGTAATGATGTTTAGTGTTATGATATGTGAATGTTTACATATGTAAATACGTTAAGATGAATTATATGTTTATATTATGTTTCATGGTGTGTGTGTGTGTGTGTGGGGGTGAGAGAGAGAGAGAGAGAGAGAGAGAGAGAGAGAGAGAGAGAGAATACCCAAGAAGATGATGGCCAGTGATTGATAATGAGGACCTTCCTCAACTGTAACCACCCCCCCCCCCCCCCCTGCAGAGCCTGGGAACTCTCCTCCTCATAGTGCACCAAACTCACACTATGAGGAGGTAGAGATTAGATAGGCAAGTGTCCAGTCATCTAGTCTTGTTAAGCAGTTATTAGCCAGGCCTTTAGCGCTAATGAGACCCTATTCTAACGTGACTTTAGGCTCATTAGGGTGGGGGTGGAGAGGGTTCTTGGGTGGCGCTGGAATTGGTGGATATGCTCTGCCGGGCACAAGATACCCATCTAACATCTTGATTCCCCATTAAGGGGTGCACGGAGGGGTGTTTGTCTATGTGCCCATGTACACACTATCACACACACAACACAACCTGATGGTATTAAAGCAGGTAGTATACCCTGAAGCTGCCAAGAAAAGCTGGCCGTTTCGGGGAGATCTGTCTCACAAATGCCTCTCTTGGAAAATATTCGAAGGAGAAATGACAATCATAACCCAGCCTTCAACCCCCCTTCAAAAACTTTAAGAAGTTATGCTTTGACCTTGGGTCATTTTCAAAAGTAACATAATTTCCAAACAACGAATTTCAAGTATCACTTCAGACCTGGCTACGTGACGAAGGGCAACTTTACACTTTAGAAATAAGTATGAACAAGAAAAAAACTCACTGAAATATGAGAAATAACTTCTCTCTAAATCATCTAAAACACGTCATTATTTATGGCCTGATGGGACAACCATTGTAGAGGTATTCCCCGTTGAGACATAAGTTATCTCGTTCAATGTGTTTTCTAATGGAACATCTTTCTGGAACATCACATCTCTCAACGTCATAGGCGGAGGATGGTAGTATACTCGTGTGTGGTTGACCCTACATACAACACCCAGGGTTCTGAAACCCCCTTCAGTACCCCACACGCACTTAATTAAAGTGTACCACAAACCCACTTTGTGGGCACAGCTGATTAATAGAGTTTAATGGTTATCTAAACAGAGGTTGCCGCGGTCCGATGCTCAGCCTTAACGGCACTTGCATAGAAATTGACCGCGGTCAGTTTTGGGTGAGAAAATACCCTGGAAGCAGAAAGTGATACGTAATCTAGGACGTCGTTCAAATGGCTATTTGTTGGCTATTTGTAATTTTGAAACTCGTAACTAAAATGATAGAACTTTACGACAGATAACAATACATATCGTACATATATATACATATATATACATATATATACATATATATATATATATATATATATATATATATATATATATATATATATATATATATATATTTATTTAGATAGATAGATAGATATTGTTAATGATATCACATTGTGCAAGCACATGCACTTAGAAGAATATGATACAATATTTCACTTCTTCTGGGGGGGGGGGGGGGGATATAACAACACTTTTATCAAATCACCATGGACACTTTTTATGGCAATATGTTTAATAACTCTTTTGCTGCACTAATCCATTATCCAAACATCATATTCAGTGTTCATTGGGGCTAATTGGGTATGATATAATGGAAAATAAAGACATAAAAAAAATATGGATTATAAGTGAAAAGTTTTATTTTATGTGTGAAGTGTATCTATATCACTCATTTTACTCGTTAAAAGTTTCTCATCATTCTTATCATTCAATAGGTAAACACACTGTTCCACGGAAACACTGCTTATTATCGAATTAACCTTAATCATCAGCCATGGGTGATCATAAAGCGAGGTTTCATTCCGTTCCATTGAATGAAGTGCACACAGTCCCATTACATTCAACAGAACTCATCAAATCGATAATTATTTGAACAAAATAGTTCAAGAGAAATTGTTAAAATCAATAGGAATCACAACTTCAATTACACACTTTCACAAACAACTATTTTGTTAACAATAAATATTTGCAATTGTATGCGGCATGTTTATTATTCTCCATATGTTATTTGCTTGACGCGTGGAGGAGGGTCAGCAATGGCAGCCAGGATTGTGTTCAGCCTTCACTGTCACTGTCAGTGATCAGGGCCTTTGATCAGTCATCACACAGGTGATCACACGGGTAAGCAGAGAAGAGACCTCCAAGCTACACACAGCGCACCTAACACTCACTGGACACTGTCCAACAACTGACCATAGAAGTAACAGAAATAATTTTCAAGTCAGTTGCTATACATGTATTATACGATTTCGGATCGTATGGTCGTTATAAACAGCTAATGATCTGGATGGCGATTTCAAAGCCAATTTTCCATGGCTGCAGAATTAATGCAATATCAGCACTTAATGTGGCGATTGCCTTGGGCTATAGAGAGGACAGTGGGTAATGAGATAACACCCTATGTTGACCCTTTCTTGTACAGAGCGCTCTGATGGTCAGAAGGGTGTGACTATTATAGATAATAACTGCATTTTGGGGATTTGGTTATATCAGAATAGCTAAATTAACTGTTACCGTCTTATTTTTCAAGCGACCGTTCTGTTTTTTGGACTATATTTGCTTTCGTCTAAGCTGACGTGGTCACATGATGGGTTATTGCACCCGAGGCATGGCCGCATTATGGATAGGAACCCCGCCACTCTCCACTGCCCCAACACCTCAGGCATACCCCAGAAATTACCCCTCATTTGAAGATGTGAAAATCGACAGTCCAAGTGTTGTTGGCCCCCATTAGTGTGGGTAATGATGATGACATGTCGCTAGTGGTCAATGCCTGGGTGTCAGCCTCTGTAGTGACCAGTCCAGCGGCCGCCGCAGGCGACACTTGTAATGTAATCACTGCTGCCCATAGAAACACAGAGCAGAGTAAACATCTCGTTACTCTCTCCAGCGCGCCAAAGGCTCTCCTCGCATCATGATCGTCTGCTGCTAATTATGACGTCACACTGTCATGTCTGGCGCATCCTCGGCAGCAGGCAGGGTGGTCCATCTCACATGCTGCATGTAGACCTTGTCATGTCTAAACTCAGGTCGTTTGAGGAAAAACACCAATTCTACCTTGTTAGGCAAGTAATTGCACAGGAACTCTTTTTTAACAAACAGCAAAAACAACACGAACAGCTATTATGAAGGAAAAGGCACGTATTGCAATGGCGTTCAGTGGAACCTCTGAATTGAACACATCCCGACCGGGGCACATGTGTGTTCAGAAAGTAATGCATTAACATTTCAAATGTTTCCAGCAGTGAATTCACATAATAGTATTATCAATACGGAGGCTGGGATAGGAGTGGCCATAATGGGACACATTTGGATAATGTGATGTGCAATGTACCAGAGCAGTTTTTTCATATACTTTTGTCTTTATTCTTTTTACTTCAAATCACGTTTAAATGACGCAAAAAACGTCGTTTTTTATTTCTTTTTATGGGATGAAAAACAATGTTGAACGAAATTAAAAGGTTTATGTCCGTCTGAAATATGAAACAGATCGCAAGAGTTTGTTATCCTTATTTTAGATATTTTCATGCTTTTTTTGTAATTTCACTGCAATTTTTTTTTCATTCGATAGAGCCAACCTGCTTTAAAAATCATCTAGTATTATCTGCTTTATTACCAAAAGTCGTTTAAAAACAATTCCATGCATACACGTAATGTTATGGTTGATTTAAATACAAAGCGACGTCTTTTTCATACTGCATTCATTAAATAGAAGAATTGCAAGCCGAATTGATACAGAAGCAGCTCATAACTATGTGAAACATGCAGGCACACACACATCGGGACTTAGGGTATCCAGTCAGTATCGGACTCATTGGATCATGCAAGGCAACGTAATGGCATAGATGGAATTGATTGGCCAAAATACATCAAAATCAAAATCTTTTTGCGAAATACAAATTATTAGTACTAATAAAATAATATATGCAGAACCAACATTTGCAAAGGCACCAACCGCAGCTACTTACGGCTGGAAATGTTAAGGTTTTATCGATCTATTCGTTCGTTCATTCATTCATGCATTCATTCATTTTATTCCTTAATTCATGCATCTATATAGCTATCTATCTATTTTCAATTATTTTACTATTTATTGATTTGATATCCATTTATTCATTTAATCATTTATTTATTGATTTATTATTCATCTATTATTTATTTAACTTTTTATTCATTTAATTACCTATTTATATGATTTCAACCTAACATTCCTATAACGTCCTCTTAAATCAGAACTGCAAGTTCCCATTTATAAATGAAATATGATGCGATGAAATTATTTAAACATATGATAAAACACTGAATGAAACCACATAAACTAATTCACCAGACCTATCATATTAATTTTCAACAGCAAATTTGGTGATTTGGCCAACATGAGTATTTTTGAAAAGTACCGCAAAAGTCAAGATGAAGATGAGGGTTTTAAGATGGTGGTTGCCCATTGGTGGTATGATAACTCAGGTTGTTGGGTAGGTGTGCTTCGCACGCACGACTTTGAGTTGTGTCTGTTTCTTCTAATGGATGATTGTATGACAATGTTAAATGTATGTATGTATCTATATTGAACACAGGTATTCCTTGTGAAATATACAGTACATCACACGTAAGACGAGGATCGTGATAACAATGGACAAAAATAGTAGTAGTTACAACAGAGATGTACTGTAAGCTAACAAGAAATTTTCACATGTCACTATCAGATGGTTATTAATCCTCATCGCTACTTAAAGTAGGTGGGGTAGTATAATACGTCTCATAATCGTAGGGCTGGCAATTGTTTCTCAGTTCTTGGCCTTTAGTTGTGACGTGGGATACAAGAGGGATATGATTCTTTGCCTATATGTGGACACATCCACCTGATGGCGAGTCCCCACGGAAGGTTAGACACGTTTCTACTAATGCCCGCTACGTGGCGCCACTAGCAAGAGCAGCTTGCACAGCCATGTTGCTTTCCCACCGATTGAGGCCGGGTTAGTTGCCACTCATTACCTGCAGTGATTAAAATGCGTTTCACACCCACCCCTGTTCACTTTACAGCCCGGCTCCCCCCGCGCCGCTCGCCAGGTGAGCGCTACTCGGGGTTTGTGTGTGTTGATGAGAAAGCCGTCTTCTCTCACAACAGAGACGTCGCCTCACAAAGTCCATCCCCTCGGGCTCTGTAGCGGCGGGCGAGCGTGAAGAAATACCCTGCAAGCCTTTCACGGCGAAGAAAAGCTCTTATTTGTGGACGTCTCTTAATCTTCTCGGCACAGGTGACACCAGGCCTTTAATGGCGCCCTTTACCACGCTCGTTTTGGATTGCACAAAGTTTTACCTCAACTTAATCGAAACTAAACATAGTTTATTAGTCTTTGCCCGCATGGAACAACGCGACTGCGGCGCTGGTCTAAAGGGGTGCGTGGCTGGGAACAGACGTAATGATGACGGTGATCAGGTGAAGAGAAGGGTTTATTGCGCTGTCACCCGCGGGGTACGGCGGCCAGGAGTTAATAGAGTCGTCATAAACTACACTCGTTTGTCGCCCCTCGTCGACTACCCGGGTCCTCGCCCTTGCGTAGACGCCACAACCAGCCGGCACCCAAACAAAGACGCTTCATGCCCATACCATGCACCCTATTTGTACCAGGCGTCTGTTAATAACCATGAATCGGTTAAATCTGGCTCTAAACTCCCGGCTCATAATTATTGCATTTGGTAGTAATCCACAAGGATGACACATTTTGTACCTCTTTTAAAAAAATACATTTTCAGTCTAACAACCTTTTAAGTATGTTCATTATCCCTATTCGATTCTCATCTAT
>OZ012694.1:43843230-43855730 GCA_963942565.1 Maea johnstoni | reverse complement strand
CGCCAATAATTTCCTCGCAAATTACTGTTGTGCGCCTCCCCAAGTAGGTTCTTTTGGGACAATAAGGCTCTTTGGCCTATTAAAAGATAACATATATTAGCATGCATCATTTTTGTTTTGTCCATATTTGGTCACGGTGGGAGAAGACCAAACGTGATGTAAATCAGGCATTGCCTCCATATTTATGGAAATAAACTTCTTTTTGGCAAACAGATATCCCAAAAACCGACTATATATATATATATATATATATATATATATATATATATATATATATATATATATATATATATATATATATATATATATATATATATATATATATATATACATATATATATATATATATATATATGTATAAACCCCCTTAACAAACAGGTACACCTTTCATTTTTGCTATAATATTTTCTTTTGAAAAACTTTGATCTAACAGTTGTTCCATGCTTTTGTTAGGACACCAATTACAATTACCACATTGGGGACAGGCAATGGATGGTGGAGATAGCAGTTATGAAGATAAACATGTGTGAGAAGCTGCCATAATGAATGTCACACAGGGAAACAATGGACGCTTGTACCTTGAATGCTATCTTTCTATCTCTCTCTGTTTGTGCTAATTTATACCTTAAATAAACATGGTATATAATAAATCAGCACGACACAAATTGTGATGGCCTTATATGGCCAGACCAACGCCCACAACTTACCAGGAATTCTCATCACTTATTTCACAGCATATAGAATGGCCCCCAATAGAACAAAACAAATGTGGTTTTCATTTTGGAGACAAAGACAACAATATTGCCCATACGAGCAAACATTCCTATTACAGCCTAATGAGTATTGTTGAAACACGTCCAACTTTTCAGTAATCTTAGCAGTATGTTTGAAGCACTTTCAACTTCTCAAGGTTTTTATATGAAGGAAATTCCACCAATCTTGCAATGTGTATACTTGTGCGTGTGTGTGTGTTTAGAATTGCCTTTTCAGAGTAATCTAAAACAGTTAAATTCTTTATAATATAGTAACGTTTTGCTCAATTCCTTTTCTATGATTTCCAGGTGATGAGGAATAATGTATATCTGTTTTTTAAAGATTACACTAAGACAATTTGCATTAAGTTACATATACACCTGATTGTTTGACCTCTTCCAATTTTACCGAAGGAACAATGGGTGGTGATCAGTTGAGAAATATATCGATCATCATTGTATATGAATAAGTTCATCAAGGCAAGGAAGGTATATGTGCAAAATTGATTATGTGAGTTTTACTGAACGGCCTCAAGTTCCCAAACGCAGATGTATTGATAAAATACGCAGCAAAATCCTCCCTTGTATTGTCAAGCACGACTAAGGCAGACAGTAATCTCAGTGGTAATCTGCTTTTTCGCTGGGCGGAGACAAGTGTTTGTACTTTTATTTCCCCGTGTTTATCTTTGGTTTGCTCACCACGTGACACTTACACCTGCTTTCTTTCACGTACTGATGTAATGACTTTTGTATTTCATTTTGTTGGCAATCTACTCGACATGATTTCTCGCAGTGTAATATTCTGGGCGATGGTAGTCCCATCCTCACTTTTGGGTGTGAGGTATGGATTTGAAATGATGATGACGTTGAGAAACTTATGGCTTTACAAGGATTCATCGGAAGACGAGTTTTAAGGTTCCCTCCACTTGGTTTAATGAGTTATTTTGCCGCCATGACGTATGACAGTATATTATAAGCAGAGGCATGGTCCAAACTAACTTGGTCAACTGCATGGGAGCTAGATGATAAATAGTGGAGGTCTGTCAATACTATGCATAAAGAAAAAGACATTCAATAGGGAATATCAGTGCAGGAGATATGACCAAATTGCTTTGCATTGCGGGTAATAACATTTTTGAAATGCATCAAAAGCATTTCAGAATAGAAGTGAAATTTGATAAATTGCCCCCTCATTGTCGTATACTTAGCTAAACGGCTTTCTGACCCAACATGTAGCTTGTGATAAGAGACAATGCTGCTTGATCAACATAATTATCCACTTTATTTAATATAGATTCACAGCTTTAGTTTAGTTATGTAGTATAAGTGTTAATTTGACGCCTTGTCTCTACGTTTTGCTTTAAACGGCCAGTAGTAGTTAATGTTTCTTCGTACATTAATTTACTATTGTTCAATTATCATCTAGATATGAAAGTATTTTTGCGATGAAAGTTGAGGTCAATGAATGTACTACAACTCTATACAGGTGAAATATAGTAGCATTTTTGCTTCTTCATTAGGTTCATACTTGGTACATTTTCCAAGTATACCTTTTTTATACTGTTCTAAATTTTTAGAAGGTTTTGTATCTATGTCATAGTCTGTGTGTTATGGCCAAAATTGATTGAAAGCAAATTCAAAGATACTTTTCCTACCTTACAACCGTACCTACCAACAAAGCCCTATGGCATTGGCATGTATTATGATTACGAAAGTGAAGGTAGAAAACAGTTAAAGAAATAATCGGGTCAGAAAAATACTGAGCAGACAATGTACACCGCCTGAGGGGTAAACCTTATAGTAAGTTCTTCATGACCACTAATGTCATACTTAACGATTAACGATGGAACCATACAAAAGACAATTTTCGAGTTTTCAACTTGCAAACATTGAATCAGTCTTAGGATTGGTATGAACCGCTGTTGGGAGGGGGGGGGGGGGGGGGGGCCTTAAACGTATGATTTGCTTTTTGATTCTGGAGAAAAAACACAAGCTCTAGGTTTTGAAAAAACATTGCAAATTTCCAAGTCCTTCACAGAAAACAGAAATGGATATCAGCTTATCATCACCGAGAAATAAAATGCGTCAATAAGTCAAATACTAATTTGCTATATGCATGTACACAGTACAGAACAGTCCAGTCAAAACACAGACCTTTTTTGAACATGAACTTTGCATCAGTCCAATCAATGTCATATAAGCATCCAAATCACTTACAATGATGACCTGAAAATGAGGCCTATGGAAGACGAACGCCTCCTAATGTGAATATTCATTTGGGCACTTTTAAAGTACTTAAGTACGAAATGCATATTATGTATGTCTCCTTGCAGCCACTGGCACCCCGCAAGGAGCACACGTTATGGTGTGCAATAGGAGTTGGCACCTCCCGGGGAACCCAAAGCTGGTGCGGCACCTGCTCTCCTTATAAACGAAGGGAGATGCGTGGATCTGTCTATGGACACCCTGCATCTAAAATATCCCTTGGTCCTCTTTGGATCTGAAGGCTCCGCTCTTACTCTCCTTCTTTATCATCTTTCACCTAGAATGATTATGCTTTGTAATTGTTCTTCAATAATGACAAAGGACCACTTTACAAAAATATTGCATGGCACTAAATGACCTTTGTGTCGATGTGCCTTAAAACACTCATACATACTTGCAGCCACTGGCCATTTGAAAACGTTTGCACATTCAGTACAGTTGTTTTGAAATTCAATGAAAGTATAACCATCTGAAATAATTCAATCAGAGATATTCTTTATGCACCGAGGCCATAACTCATTGATCTTGGTGATATGAATCACTTTTTTCATTAAACATGAAAAGCTAGATGTACTTCTCATGCTTTTGATCTTATACGTTCATATGATGGAACTAAACAGTGCCACCTATGAACATGGCTTCTGATTTAGATAAGGGCTTGTTTTTGATGTAGTAGAACTGTCGTTATTGACATCCATCTGCTTTCCTAAAATGTAGAACAAACAATTGTATTTACATATATTTACTTATATATTATATTTTTAGATAAGAATTCATTCTCTGTAGAGCAAATGTTTAATTTATATTTTGTACTTAAGCATTATGTACGTCTTCTGTTTTCATAAGAGTACAATCAATATAATACGTACAAACATGCACAAGGTTATGAACTGAATAAGGAGAGTCTATTATGATAAACTATGTCTGCTTTCTAAAAGTGCCAGTTGATGATACCTATCACTGTAGTGTATACTGAAAGGGAAAAAAGTTACAAGAACTATAAGAACAATATCTAACAAATCTCTGCAGGTTTCAAAGCGCAAAGGACAGATAGAATTGAACCAATATTGAAATTTACCTGAAAGTTTAGAATGGCACAGAGTATATCCCCTTATTGCAAAGTGTAACCTCAATTCAAGATTGAGATATTTCAACCTACAAATATTGCAAAAAACATTAATCACAAAGAAAACAATCAAAGCCATCTAATATAACTGAAGATGATAAATGCAATGAATGTGGGTAATACAAAACAATATCTCATATGATATACGATTGTACTTTAACAAAAGATCTATGGTTCTGTGTTGTAACATGGACACAGAATACAAAACAAAATACAAAAGATTCCCAGGAATATCATCTTTTCTACTTGGAGATTACAGAAATCCAATAATAACAAGCCTGTTGATTTCACTTACAAAATACGAAATATACAAAAAACAATAAGAAAAAAGTGACTACCACAAATATTATCACAAATGAAATGGCAACTAAATCTAGAGGAATATCTCGCTGTGACACACAAAAAGAATAGAACCTTCCTGGGAAAGTGGTCTTCTATATACAACAGATTAAAAGGATAAAGCCTGTTTCATCACACGTAGAGAAAGGCAAACGATTATTTGTAAACTGTGATTGACATGCAACCTGGTTCAATAAAGATATATAAAGAAAGTTTGTAAGCTTATCTATAACTACTGTTGTGTCCATAGTAACCCTTATCACCGTGTTTTAGTAATACCATCATTCCATGACAGCCTACCCAGGAATCAGTTTTGACACAATGGCAGCCAAGGAGCTAAATCGTTAACAGAACATTTCCTTGCTGAAGGACAGTGAGAGACTTAGGGAGTATTTAAGACTACTGTTATGAATTTGCTTGCTTAAAAGGAAGTCAGAATACATGGTTGCATATACATGTTATGCTTCTCCTGATAGAAAGATCACCTGTATTAGGATGTGCCTTTAAACACTTATTCATTCATCTGTATTAGGGATGGTGGCCATGTTGAACTGGATAGGTTTGTTTTAACGTCTGTCAATACACATGGAGTGGTATCTCGAATGGTTAAGTGACCAGTTAAGGAAAGCCCCTCTACGTTGACCATACTTCTAAGTTAACCAGTTTTGGATGGTCTTATAGGTTGTCACTTTAGAGGGGTTCCACTGTATAATCTGATCTCTGAGTGTCTAAATGATGTCCAAAGAATCGTCATTTACAGCTTATTCTATGCTTAGAATAACTGAGTAATCTAATATATTGGTAATATTTATCATGTGCTTGCAATCAACAACCTTACACTAATATTCCTTCTTGTCTTTCAGTTTCACCATCTTTGGACCAAAACAATCTACCAGAAATTTAAAAAAAACGTGTCAAATGTCACTTGTTATCTTTTGGAAAATCTTTTTATAGCATTGCATCTTTTGCCTCATTGTCGGGTAACTGTAACTTTTCAGCCTATGTTATGTCTATCTTATCGCAAGACTAAATAGAATGCATTCTTAGAAGTGGGTAAACTATAAGTTAGTAACACATTATGCAATCAATAATAAAGGTATTTTCTTTTCAAAGTTAAAGATTCTTTGAGAAGGTACACATTAGTGGCACATATTATGCACCTGTTCTGTTGCACGCACGATGGGCTTTATATTATCATATACCTGTCATTACCCAGGCTTTCTACCTAGATATAACTTTACCAGGTGAATAGTGTAACCCTTGTTGACTGATGAACAACATGAGGAAAACAATTCCCTCAGGGCAAAGCTACACACATCTCAGGGGCATAAAACTGAAAGTTTACACCTGTTTTACAGTCGGACAAGCCGGGCTGCAGAGTTTGCAGCCGTCTTGTCCAAACGTCTTGTCCTGGGAAGAATAGAGTCTATTTCAGTAATAGCCTTGCCAAAACTACCAATGTTAAATAGTGGTACAAATGATAGGTTTCACATCTCAGGTGGGCATTTACAGACAGCGATCCTCTTCATGTGTCAGTTGATGTGACCAGTGCGGCGGCGCGGAACTATCTGTGCTTATAATGAAGAGAGGGGGAGCGAGGGGGTGTTTATCCTGTCACAGGTCTGTAACACAGCAGCAGCAAAAATATAAATGAAACATGGCGGTGTGTGGAGGAACTATCAGTGCTTATAATGAAGAGAGGGGTAACAAAGGGGAGCTTAGTCTGTCACAGGCCTGCAACACAGAAGTTGCAACAACACAGATAAAACATGGCGGGGTTTGGAGGAACTATCAGTGCTTATAATGAAGAGAGGGGGAAGCAAGGGGTGCTTAGTCTGTCACAGACCTGCAACACAGCAGCAACAACACCAATATAACATGGCAGGGTTTGGGGGAACTATCAGTGCTTATAATGAAGAGAGGGGGAACCAAGGGGTGCTTAGTCTGTCACAGACCTGCAACACAGCAGCAACAACACCAATAAAACATGGCAGGGTTTGGAGGAACTATCAGTACTTATAATGAAGAGAGGGGGAAGCAAGGAGTGCTTAGTCTGCCACAGGCCTGCAACACAGCACCAGCAACAACATTGATAAAAAAAAATAGCAGTCTTGAGGCCCTATCAGTGCCATAACGATAAGAGGGGGAGCAAGGGGTGCAACAAAGCAGCAGCAACACTACCAATGTAACATGGCGAAGTGTTGACCACAGGATGTCCCTCAGTGCAATGGGCTGGGAGTGCAGGGTCTAATTAATGCGATTTCAAAATGGTGGTACATTGACAATGAACTTAATTTTTCATTTGCAAATAACAAAGATGTAATAAGGTAAAAGTTCTCATGTAGTAAAAATGAGATCACGTTCTGCGCGTGGATCGTTAAGCTCAAATCACTTCCGATCAGGTCTGTATCTAGTACGTTAACAATGCACAATTACACAGCAAAGACAGAGGGTATAGATTGGTCCTACTTAGACTACTCCTAATTCTCCTCCTCCCTTCCTCCTCTCTTAATTGTCTTCCCCTTCATAATGATTTCTTTCACCACCTTTCTATTCCTTTCTGACTCTTCTCCCCTTCCTAATTATCACCCCTGCTTCTCCATCTCATCCCTTCCTCCTCCTCCTCTACCAATTGTCTTCTTCATAAGTTCCTTCCCCTCCTTCACTTCTTCCTCCTATTGCACCCTCCTCCTCCTACTACTCCTACTTCTACGTGTAATAATAATAGTTATAATAATAATAATAAAAATGATAATAATTCCTATTTGTCCTTCTCTTCTTCCTCCATCTCCTCCTTTCCCCCTCGCCCTTCTCTTCTTCCTATTCATCTACTTAATAATCATCTCCTTTTTCTTCTTATTATTATAACCTTCAACTTGCAAACTGTCCAGCAGGCCTTCACTCAGTGTTAATAGGTTTGTATCGTAATAAGAAGCCAGCCAGACTGTAAGGGATGGTATGTGTATACCTGCTCTTGGAGAGTGGGACACTGTCCCCCTTTATGATACTTTACTATTCACATCCGTGGGGGTAAGAGTGATCGTGACAGACCTGTGATTAATGGCCGCCTCACTGTCAACCATTGACGTGTCAGCGGCTGTAGATGACCCTTAATGATGACGTATTAATTTAGCAGGCGATCTTGATACATGCATCTTTACAAAGGCTGCACCGGGGCTGGCTTTTCAGGTGTTGGACTCTCCGCCTTTGGCCGCACAAACCACACTGCAGCCACGCTGTGCGCGCATCACGACCCCGCCATGAGAACTTAATAAATGATCATTTGGATAAAATTAATCACCCTGTTGTGACAGGATTTTTGCTCTAAATACCACGATCTATGCATGGTTTGTCTGTTATCCGCTCATAATTACCCCCTTCTTGAAACGCTCTTCCCCTATTCTGAGCGCAATACTGACCCCCACCCTTAATTATGGGCATTGGGACATGCCAGGCGGGCCATGCGGAAAGGAGGGGGAGGGGCAGATTTGGGGTGCCGGCCCGGGGTATTATTACCGTAATGGACTCCGGGGAACCAAGGGCAAGAGGAATGTGAAAATAATGACGGAAAATTAAAGTTTGGGTGGGAGGGGCACAGCACCTTGCTGGAAACTGAAGTAATTGCAGCCCCCTTGATACGAGCTGATGGCGCCATCTTGAAATTCAAACTAATCACATTGGGCAGATAAATAAAGGTCAGTGATGCGTGGCACAAGGTCCATACATACCCCAGCTGAGGTACACATATGATTAGCCACCTTCAAGTAGGTCTTCACAGGCCACTCAACCTCACCTGTGGCTCAACCTAACCTGGACACCTACACGACATCTCAACCGAATCGAAGGCATCTTAGCAAATGAAATAGCTTTTCTGTCTAGAAAAATGATCAGTTCAGATATGGTATGGCTCATAAGTATTAAAAGTGATATGATCCATAAGAATTAAAGCAGCAGTAAAATGTAGCAGTAAACGTCTGTCCAGGCAATGGCAACAAAATAAAATTGCATCATGTCATATAAGCTACACTGAAACCAATCATACACGAATTGCGCAAACCTGGGTTTCAAAGAACTAAGAATATGAGGCGTATATACTTGTATCGCTTTAAAGAAATGTAAGTTTCAGAATTAAAGATTTTGAAATAAACTAAAAAATGGCTTATTATATTTGGTTAATCCGTTAGAGGTTAACCTAATAACCGTATTTACGATTTAATATCTGTCAATAATAATGCTGCCTTGGGTAGTATTGTAGTAACTTGTCTGGAGCTAGTTTTGTATTGCATATTTGTGCAGTTTGTTGATTTCTATAAGTTCTTTATTTACAATATATATCATATTTTGTATTGTAGTTTTACATCAAACGATGTTTTCAATAAAGATACATGCATAAGTACTCGCTGTGGCTAAGTCATACATTTCTGATAAAAAGACTACCTCTATACATGTGTATCTTGAAGGGCTAAACTAACTTTAAATTCAACAGATTTAGGCAAGCGAATGGGCCTAAAATATTCATATATGCCATATCATATAATAAAAAGTGGTATGTTTGTATATATCTGTCCCCCGTGGAACTACGAGATGTATGTATATATGTACGTAGGTAGGTAGGTACGTATGTATGTATGTACGTACGTACTTATGTATGTATGTATGTATGTATGTACGTAGGTATGTAGATAGGTATGTATGTATGTAGGTATGTAGGTAGGTATCAATGTGGGTAAGTAGGTAGGTACCCGGGGGGCCACTTGGGTATTTAGGGGGTGCATACGTTCGTTATCAAAATTTAAAAATACCCCTAAAGCACTGATTTCTGGCCAAAAAAGCACCCTTATTTTAATAAAACGCTGATTTTTTCCTCTAAATAAACACCCCTTCTTTTACCAAAACACTGACATTGGATGAACGGGAACACGTATTTTAACTTAAGATTTTATAATCCTCTGCTTGTTTAGCGGCAGCAAGTGGCGGCAGAAAACTCGTAAGCCCTGAGTCATTTCGGGAGTCACTCGGCGTCAGAGCCGCGTATATTTCGTGGATTGTAAGGGGATTTTGACCCCCATACTTCGTACCTGGGTACAAAAAAGTACCCTTCTTTTACAAAATCGCGGACATCCGGAGGTCTTAAAAAATGACCCCTTCTTCCGCGAAATACGTAACGAAGGTGCGGCCCCCTTCTGTACCTGAGTGCCCCCCCTGGGGGTAGGTATCAATGTAGGTAGTTAGGTAGGTAGGTGTGTTTGTACGTTTTTGAATCGAACGTGCTCTACCCCATTATGTCACTTTCCAGCTTATGAAGCTCGCCCCATGACTCGCTAACAATACCTGGCTGCCCCGCGAGCACACGGCAATCAGAGTTCTGACGTCTCTGACGCTCTCGTCAGAGCCTCGTCTTGTACCAGACAACGTGAGAACTAATTCTGCATTAGCACAAATTACATGTTAGGCCAAATTGTCTTGGAGAAATCTCATTTGGCTGCCAGGTTAAGTGGACTTTGATTTATCTTTCCACTTCCTCCCGTGTGTGCCAGTCTTGTGGCGGCGGAAACGAGCTGTTTATGCCAGTATTTGTTAGCCTAAATTCAACCTACAATACGTTTTAATTTTGTATTTTCCCAGGCCTAAACAGTAAGGCCCTCACAAAAATATGTTTGTTTCCGAAAATGAATGACCAACTATTTCTTTTTTGCTGATAACATTCGAATGGTTTTTATTATAAAGACAAGCCCTGCGGGGAGTCTGCTGGCAGTTAAATTGCACTCAGAGAATGGAGTTATATCCAAAGGAAAATATGAAATATTAATATCACTGATTCTTCAGTGGCAAGACAATCCTAGACAAACGATGCGATACCAATTATCTTAAATCATTGGTTAATGCAGGTGGTTAATATGGGCTAACAGTCAAACATGATGCTCTGGACATGTCAAAGCCTTCACAGTAGTCACAAATAGGCCCTACCATCCAGGTGCATGTAATATCTGCCTAATAAAGGCATACTTTGGGCTAATTTCAAATGGTGAAAATGCAAAAATAAAAACAAAACAACAACTATTGATTTATAAATTTGTACTTGTACTGGAAAGTACCCGCCCTGCTATTCTCCACAAACTCTGGTCATTCAGTAAAATTTACATATTTGTTCGTAATTTCATAACGCTACGAGTATTCTCGAGGGTAGGGTAGTGAAGGTATCGCATTCTACACGAACTGCGATCTTGCAGTTGGTAGACCCTGCCTGTGCTGCCGCTCAGGAACACGTTGAGACCAGAATTTGGAATTTTCATTTTTTCATTTTTTTCTGCGAAATTGCGGCTAGGGCGTATTTCGGCAGTTGTAACAGGTGGATGAATTAAAGAAATCCTTTTTTTTTCGGTTGGCAATTCTTTTAATGAAACTATGAGTATTCTCGAGGGTAGGGTCAGTGAAGGTATCGCATTCTACAATAACTGCGATCTTGCAGTTGGTAGACCCTGCCTGTGCTGCCGCTCAGGAACAGGTTGGGTCCAGAATTTGGAATTTTCATTTTTTGTCAGTTTTTTCTGCCAAATTGCGGCTAGGGCATATTTCGGCAGTTGTAACAGGTTGAAGAATTAGAGAAATCCTTCTTTTTCGTTTGGCAATTCTTATAATGAAATAAATATTAGAGAACACATATATACCTGCGACCACACACTTGGCTAGCTAACTTATGTACCAAAAGTCAAAAAGCTCGGCTAACAGATATGACATTGATAAATGAGATGTTAAACCGGCTGAAGCACATGTCATTTGCAGTCGTCCTAGTTATTCTCCACGAACTTTGGTCATTCAGTTAAATTTACATATTTGTTCGTAATTTCTTAATGCTACGAGTATTCTCGGGGTTAGGGTAGTGAAGTTATCCCATGCTAATGCAATCTTGCAGTTGGTAGACCCTGCTTACGCTGCCGCGCAGGAACATGCTAAAACTTAAATTTGGAATTTTCATTTTTGGTCAGTTTTTCTGCCAAGTTGCTGCTAGGGCGCATGTAAGTAGGTGTGGATGGGAAACCAATCTGCCGCTTGGTTTCAAGTCTAAGGCATCAATCTTTCATGCCCCAGCAGGGACTCAAATTCAGACAGGGTTGAGAGACAGATAACAGTCATTGGCAATGCCGTAGTCCATACGGCAGGCCACGGTCAAGGTCAGAGGAGCGTGTCGGGGCGAACCACCGACACACCCTCACCCAATGTTAGCATTCCCCTCTTACTCCCGATCTGATGACAAATCGAGAGGAAGCCCGGGAACGCGCAACAATCATCGATTGTGCTTACCCTACAGTCCTAATGATGCTACTTATATAGGTAGATTGGAGTACAGTAATGTGCTTAGTAGTTGACCAAATGTTAACTTTTGCAAGTTTTTTGATCAAATAAAACTGTTCAACTTTAACTTTATCGAAAATGTAAATAATTTATAATATTTCCATTGAAAGAAATATTCTTAATTTTGTCACATTGCCGAATTAGGTACCTTATAGACCTCTGTTGGTGTATTTGCATCTTGTTATGTCGCCGCTCATGGCTATTAATAGAGCACAGTTCCGCATTTGTCATTCGTCGACCGTGATTGGGTCACATTTTCAAAAAATATTTACTTTGCGTATGCCACGATATAAAAACACATTTGAAGTTAGTTAGTGGTATACTATTTTTATCTATCTATTAAAGTGTTGATAACTGTTCTAATGTAATACTTTTGTTGGGAAATGTTAAGAGCTGGTTCTTCATCTCAATTCAAGCATATCTAAAATGACTGGAGAAGAGTCAGCAGGAACCAGTGACTTCTCCTGAAAATGTGTTTTTAATATAGAGGGTAAATATGTATATGTTCATAGGGGATGGAAAACCAATTCAAATCAAAATACTTGGTAGTTTCTCGTTATCTAATCCCGTAAATATGAGGTGTCTAGGAAAATATTTCTGTCAAATCATAGTGTAAACATGGCCATTTTGTCGCCAGTCTTTCAATAAGGACAATTCATGGTTTA
>OZ012694.1:43827180-43837180 GCA_963942565.1 Maea johnstoni | reverse complement strand
CTAAAAGCCTTTGGTCGTTCATTTGTCACCAACAAATTGAAAATTTGTCCTAGTCCCAGAAACTAGCCATTATTTAGGCTCACAGACCGCATTTGTTGTGTCACTGATTGTGTTCAAAACCCTTTTGCCACTTGCTTCTTTCAGAAACCTTTGTTCATGGCAATCATCATAAATACTTACTGCAAGTTTCAAACATTGTATGGCAGACTGTGACCAAAATAGATTGGCCATTACATTGTTGTCACTCAGTTAATATATTGTTATTCCAAGATTCTGAAGCCCTTTGGTCATTGTCTGAATTTCTTTGGTCTACATTCCTTTAGTCATTGCGAATGTCCAAATTTCTTTGGTCATTGCTGATGTCCAAATTCCGTTGGTCATTGCTGATGTCTGAATTCCTTTGGTCATTTGATAACTGTTAATGTCCAAATTCCTTTGGTCATTGCTTATGTCCAAATTTTCTTTGGTCATTGCTGATATACAAATTCCATTGGTCATTGCTGATATCCAGATTCCTTTGGTTATTGCTGATGTCCAGACTCCTTTGGTCATTGCTGATGTCCAGATTCCTTTGGTCATTGCTGATGTCCAGACTCCTTTGGTCATTGCTGATGTCCAGATTCCTTTGGTCATTGCTAATGTCCAGATTCCTTTGGTCATTGCTAATGTCCAGATTCCTTTGGTTATTGCTGATGTCCAGACTCCTTTGGTCATTGCTGATGTCCAGATTCCTTTGGTCATTGCTGATGTCCAGATCCCTTTGGTCATTGCTGATGTCCAGATTCCTTTGGTCAATGGTGGTGTCCAGATTCCTTTGGTCATTGCTAATGTCCAGATTCCTTTGGTCATTGCTAATGTCCAGATTCCTTTGGTTATTGCTGATGTCCAGACTCCTTTGGTCATTGCTGATGTCCAGATTCCTTTGGTCATTGCTGATGTCCAGATTCCTTTGGTCAATGGTGGTGTCCAGATTCCTTTGGTCATTGCTGATGTCCAGATTCCTTTGGTCAATGGTGGTGTCCAGATTCCTTTGGTCATTGCTGAAGTCCAGATTCCTTTGGTCAATGGTGGTGTCCAGATTCCTTTGGTCATTACTGATGTCCAGATTCCTTTGGTCATTGCTGATGTCCAGATTCCTTTGGTCATTGCTAATGTCCAGATTCCTTTGGTCAATGGTGGTGTCCAGATTCCTTTGGTCATTGCTAATTAGAATGAAAAAATGGCCATAGCATATTTGTTTCACAGTTAAGTGATTAATTGTCCTAATATAGAAATCACTTCATCATTCAATGGCAGGTGTAATGATGGACTTCTTGTATGCTTTGGGCAATTGCAGTATCTCACAGTACAGCCACTCTGAGTTAGACAGCTTTGGAAGAGAAATTACTCCTAAGAATGAGCTAAAATTGGCAAACATTAGCGATACCATACACTTATCACCAAGAAAACCATAGCCTGAGACAATCAGCAATATGTTTATAGGTATTGCTCAGTCTCCTCAGAAAACCTGTCAATTTCAGCCAAACCAATGGCAAACATACCGCATGGGCTACGCTGTAAGACCTCTTTTAATGTAAGTTTTAACCTGAAAGATATCAACTGTTCCTCCAGTTTTTGTTTCTGATCTTTGTTAATTGAACTTTGGTAAATATTGTTCAGCAAACATTGATTAAATTATTCCCCTAGATCAAGGAAATTTCATACTATCAATCCTATGCTAAAAATTAGTTTTATCTGCATCCTAATTACATTTATTTCATCTTGGTTTAGGGAAAACAAAAATGTTGAAACCTCAAACAAAGGGAATTAAACTATAGGCAATTACTTTAATGAAATGTTATATATTGTTGTGACTTTCATTCTAAGGGTTATACAGCAAGATACACTGTTTGATTACAGGAATGACCAACTTGGTGCAGGTGTGGTTTAATTTTAAGTAACAGAAATTTGAGAAAGTCATCATAAAATTGTAAAGAGGTCATTGAGGCAGATGTCATTGTAGTTGTAGGGGAACGCCCTCTTCATAAAACACCCCTGGAGCCAATTCACATCCACAGACAATTGTCTTTTACTATCATATCTATTCACAGCTCCATCATAAATCAGCAAGGTATGTGAATAAGTGTGTAATTTCTTGAGAAATGGCCTCTTATTTCTTGGCCTGGCTGTAACAGTAGCTATTAGCGTTAGCAGCGGTTCTAGCAGGGCATTTTATCGCGCTTGCTTAAGCATTGTTCTCCGGCCCCCTAAATCATCCCCCCTATGTTTAGGGGAAGGTGAGAAGCCCCACTTGTGGCTGTTTATACATGTTTCTGAGCAGGCACCCCTAATTAGCTCTTTCTGTGGTAAAAGGGCAGTTTAAGTAATGGATGTAAAGGCACTGCCTACTGACCCTTAATGGACACGGCACTCAAAACATTCCCGCACACACGCGGACACATCACAGCTCAGCGTCGTAGGATTATCCTCTAATCCACACTTCAGAGAGATACTTGTCAAAGGGAAGTGTTTTCTGTTCTGAAAATCATTCTTCCTTCATGTATTTCCATAGTTTTGTTGTTAGTTTGAGTGATTTAGCAAACTTGTCAGATCATAGTATGTGTTCGAGCATGTGAGGGTTAAAAGGGTTATAGGCAGGTGAACCACTCAGGGAGAGGGGCGGGCTTTAAGGCTTTAAACTCATGCACTCCCTCAATGTCTGAGATAATAAGCAACCACTAAAGAAAGTAAATAGATTCAGGGTGTACATTACAACAGCCAAATATATAGCTCTCTCTCTCTCTCTCTCTCTCTGTATATATTATATATAATATATATTAATATATATATATATATATATATATATATATATATATATAATATATATATATATATATATATTATATATATATATATACATACATATATATATATATATAATTATATAATATATATATATATATATATATATATATATATAATATATATATACATATATTATAATATATATGTGTGTGTGTGTGTGTGTCGTTGTGTGTGCTCAGCTGAACTAAACAAGGATATTATCCTACAAAAGAGTGAAGCAAGATTACATGACTTCTCAAAAGAGCCTCATTCAGGTAAATGATAACCTGTTAAGTACATCTCTATGACAACAATGGCCCGTCGTATACCTGGCTTTAAGAGCTTAGGATGTGGACACTTAAAGACAGAGCTGTAATTAAGCAAAGAGCAGTAGCATTTAAAGCTCCATTAGGTATGCTGAGAGACACAGCTGAGACAAGAAGTCCACACGTCTTCCTGCGGAACAGGATGGAAATTAACATAGAAAGATAATAGATTAGTGGAGACTGTTATCTATTTCATACAAATCACACACCTATAGAATTACTGACTGGTAATCCGCTCAGACACCCGCTCAGCATTGACTTGGCCTCAGCAGCGTAAGGTGCCAACTTGTGCATGTTTAGGTGCTTATTAGGACTAGTTTCGCATATAATTAATATGAAATGCTGACTAATGGGGTGCCAGCAATAAAGTGGGTCTTTTATTGCAATATGATTATAGGTTAAGCTGATTCTAAATTGCCTTATAGCCACACAATTCATTTCAGTGTTTTATTGCCCTTTTTCTCTTGTATAGGTGGTTAACAGGTACTGTCAAATTAAGATATGCTATTGTGATTGGATCAACTGGCATTGTGACATGATTGACATTGATTATAGTTTTTTTACTTTAAAATGTTAAAATTGAAAAGCAATGAATAATCTAGTTGTTACAATCATCCAATTATATCCAAGTATATCCACAGTGTTCTCTAAGTTTTTAAAATCAATTTTCCACTATTAGTTAAACCAGTGCCTGTCAGCTAAGTAGCTAACACGTTAATGGGACTATATTAGCTAAGGAACAGGCATGTCTGTGAGTATAGTGACTTGGTTGTTTGTTAATGACCATGGAACAAGGGTTTTCTCTGATAACTCTGTGAAGATGCAATGTTGCAAAGCTTAGCTTTCCATTATTGGTATCTAGCAAAAATGAATCAGGGTTTGAACTATAATATGTACTTAAAGAAATGTAGATGCTTATGTGAAGGAGCAATACTCGATCTATTCATTAAGTAAGCTCTCTATAGGGTGGAGTGGTCAAGATTCCTTATATTCTGTCCAGTCCATCAAGTTCTATCACATCATAAAGCAAGAGGATTGATCTACCAATAGAACTACGACACACAGCGGCAAAGATACATTATCGCCTTTATCTAAGAAATTGTAGCAAGCAAAAACACTCTTCCTTTATGTATACCAGAGTTCTTTGGAAACCAATAGCGATATAAGGTGTGTCTGCTGATGGGAACTGCTTGTAAGGGTCAAACTGGGCATATTCTAAATGATTCTCAATGAACAAAGGTGAAACAAAGTTTTATATCTCTACCTGAAACTATCGCATAGAAATTGAGAAAAACGTATATCTATTGCCATTAAGTATTATAAACTGTAGTATCCTATACTTTTATTTACAGAGTATTGTGTAAAGTATGAGAGCAACCATAAGGAACTTGTGTTCTGGAGGAGGTCTGACCATGAATAGGTTAAGTTAACCTGTTCATGTCCGGAGATCTCTTGACAGGTCTTGTCTGGAACTAAGGTACTTTTAGAAATAACTCCAGAATTTAGCATCAATTTACAAGTGATTTTAAGGAAAAGTGTGGCTTAGCTTCTGGTCATAATCTATCATTCAACTAATTTCTGCAAAAATGCTCCCATCAAACATCTATAAGTGAAATAGTTGGGGCATTTTTGGCCACCACAGGCATAAGCAATACAGAATACAACTTATTAACCAAATTGCACAGATTTGAAATAATACATTGTATTAATGAACACAAAAACTCAACAGAACAATAGAATCATACAGACAAAACAACTAAATAATATAAATGAGCCTCAAAAGCAACATGAGACACAGACTCATCAGAATTAAAATTTGTAAAGAAAGTTGTTAGATTCTAGGTAATAAATTGATCTCTCAATATATGTATAAAAACAGGCACAAACATTATTTGCATAAAGAGCCTAATTGGAAAAAGACGAAGAAATTATCTCCATTAAGGGGCTCTTGCAAAACCAGGATGATTTGAAAGAGCATTGAAGGTGTGTCCAGAGTGAGGACTGGTCTCCTACCCTCTTCTGCAGAGTTCAGGAAAGTTCAGGGAATGTCTCAAGGAAGTTGGGGGCCCCCAGCAAGCGCTGACATTAATGGCCACTGGCCCAAGGGGGGCTCAAGGTCACTAGGATCCCTACATCTTAGATCTCCTCTTATAGAGAAGATGTTCAACTCTTCTACGACCAGAGAATCTGGCCAACTGTACAGCAATTAAAAAATATAGATATTTTGCTCAGGTGTTTGAATTTTGTTCCCTTAACTGCAATGCCCAATGCTATTTCAAATTAAAATGCATGCTTATCTATAGAACATATTCACATGTACATGCAGGTGCTAGGCTATACAAAGTATGAATGAGTTATGGAAATACATAAATAAAGAGTGTGTGCTGTACTGACAGGCTGGACATGATAGGTCCATGATAGGTACATGCGAAGGTGTTAGCTCGCCCCGGGCAGCAGAAATCTGCAATTATACCCCGAAGGCAGTGAGCACAGAGCCGCACAGGCAGTGTACCTATAGCGTGACCCACAGGCCACAGAGGCAGCCTAACGCAGCCTAAATAGGCAACTTCCACTCATAATGAACCTATTATAATACAATCACTAGTCACAAAGTGATATGTTGCCGCGTATTTTATGCTAATATCTTGTATCAAAAGTAAACTTTAAGACCCTCATTCATTCTTGTAGTGTCCAAAAATGCTTGATTATTTGGTTATATATACCTTTAACAAAAGCATATTTTTTTTTTTTCAAGGAGAATAGTTCATCAGAACTCTGCCTTGAATATGTTGTAAAGTCCTGCTTTATCCCAGTTTTCTATGTATCATTGCTGCAGGTGACCATATCTGAAAGAGGTCTTATTGTGTGAATGGATTAATTATCAAATCCATTCCAAGGCCAATTTATTCTATTTCCTTGAAATTTAGTCCTCATTAATTAAGTCAGCATTGTGCTGCAGATGATATCTAAAATAATAGACCTAAGCAGAACAGGCATTGCAAGAACCTTGAACTTTGAACTTGTTGTGCTTATCACAATTCATAATTAATGTTGGGGGGGGGGGGGTAGCCGCTGATGAATTTGCTATCCTTGTTGTGAAAATGGTATATGGCCAATGTCTGCATTAAGCCAGCAATATCGCAGACATCTTGCCATATACCATTTTCACAGCAAGGATATCTAATAGTATCAAAAATATAAAGTATTGTATCATATCATTAATTTATATTGAAAGGATACATAAAATTGACCTGTATGTCTCTGCACAAAGTCTCTTCCCTATTTATTAGTGAAACTTCAGAAGCTGATTGTGCTAAATCAAACAATATTGTCATTGAGTGTCTATAAGTGCCACCTATATAACAAGTGACCTTTTCTGATTTTCAACCTGAAACAGGAAAAATACAGCTAGTGGCACAGGCCTTGCTGGGTTCCACTTCCCCAGTGTGAGGGTGTGATATGAACAACACTTACTAGTGTAGATTGGGAAGAATGCATACACAATGTCAATTAATATAGCATAGGACTATAGCATATACATACAGATGCAAAATATTTCACAAAATAATCTTTTCATTGGGTTTAAATTAATCAATTCTCCCAAAAATGGATTTTTCTGAGACACTTTCAAACTGGACCCAGGGGTTATGTGACACAATTAGTGTGTGGTTTTTGGCTGCTATAGAGATGAGTAGATGAGTGCAGGGTTAATATAGGCTTGATGAAATGCTATGCCATTAATACACCATTAAAGTGCTGAGTGTGATGATATAGGCCCAGTCATGTACCTCTCTCAGTATGGCCTCCAGGCTCTGGCTGCACCAACACCTAACCTGATGGCTCATCTTCATGTAGCCTAGTCCTATCTCTATATATTTTACATGAAAACTTTACCAACTCTAAACTGTGTCTACCCTGATTTAGTTCTTAAATTGCTCATCCGTTGGCCCACAGTGAGATTTTTCCAGTTCCTTGACTGACCATGCAGTGTGACCACCTTTGTTGCCATCTATCACAAGCCACATGAACTAACACCTAGACATAAAGCAAATGATAGAGACCAGAACAGAGAAAAGCATAATTCAATGAAATCATAGACTAGTAGCTAGTCTAATCTCCATGTAGAAGTTTGTTTAACATTGTCTTTTCTGTCACTCTGATACTCTGGGTGACTATAGCCTGTACTTAATCCACTTCTACCTGCTTCCTTATGGTCCAACAAAGCCGGACCTAATTCATAGAATATGTTCTAGTCTGCATGAGCATTCTAGTCACCTGAAAGTATGGTGAACTGATCCCAATCAATGATTGGAAATTTATTTATTGTCACTTTTTCTGCCGTTTTGCTGGCCAGTCTTGACCAGCTGGTTGTTAGTGGTGGAGGAAACTGAAATACCTGGTAAAAACACTGCCTTCTAAATACTTAAGGGGATGTATTTCAGCAAATAAACTGTTATTACTCTGATCACCATGATATCTTAAAAACAAGATATATAACTTATCTATCTAGCCCTTTGAACACCTCCATTATTTCTAATATACAGAGCAAATAAACTATAGAGCATGTCTTCAACACATCAAAATATGAATTTAAAAACTATGAACCAAATTTTTTGACAATTCAATTTAGTTGATAAATGCCCCATCTTTGCAACCCATCTGAGAAAAAATGAGCAATGGGATATGTGCATGGAAACCTCTGTTACACAAAAACGGCCATTTTGTAGAAAAAAGGGTAGTGGAGCCTAGCAGAAAGAAATTGTCTGAAACACACCACTTTTCTAAATTTCCTTCAGTTTTAACAAATTGAGTTTAAGTTATAACATTCAAAAAAAGAGAAATCTGGAGAGAAAAAACTGTTGCAGGCATTTACTGCCATGCAGTGTGTGACCCCGGATGCACCACCTTTGTGGTTCTAGACAGATCATTGAGTTATCAATCTTAGTTATGTTCCTTTTCATCATGGAGCGCATTCCCTCCCAGGTGAGCCTCACTATATATCATACCTGCGGTGGGTAAATCATACTGACACCTATATACATACAGCCAGTCTGCAGCTTTGCAGTGTGATTCTCATATCACCTAAAACAAGCAATATAAGGACTAGAAGGTCTCCTCTCAGCAGTGGGACCAGGCACATCATGAGCGAGGCTCCCAGTCATATCACCTTAAACCAGCAACATAAGGACTGGAAGGTCTCCTAGGTCACAACAGTGGGACCAGGCACATCATGAGCGAGGCTCCCTGTCATATCCCGTATAACCAGCAATATAAGGACCGCAAGGTCTCCAGAGTATTAACAGTCATATCAGGAACATCATGAGCTAGGCTCCCTGTCATATCACCTAAAACCAGTAACATAAGGACTGGAAGGAGTCACAACAGTGTAGCCAGGAACAGCCTAAGCAAGGCTCCCCAAGAAGCACAGCCTGACAGGTACAGCACCTCAACTACAAGGACAAGAAGAAGGATACATCATACACTCTGCTCCTTGAAGAATACAGAGTACGCAGAGTGACTCCTAGAACCACTGACAGAAAGAAGAGTAGAGCAATGATTATCAACAGTAGGACTGGAAACATGATGAGCAAGGCTCCTTGTGCAGTAGATTTACTGTGTGAGTTGCCTGCCTCCAATTGCCCATTTAGCAAGACATGTTCCAATCCCTGGCAGTATATCTGGCTCCAATCATAGACCATCATAATTCTACACAGGTTTTCCAATCCCTGGTAATATACCATTCCTGAACATTGTGCTTCCTGTTGCATGGATAACACGGTGGTTCCCTAAACTATCCCGGGGTAATAAATGACTAAGTTGCAGCATGTGATTACTGATACTGCTCACTCAACATCACAAGTTTCAGGCACCTTTGATGATGAGCGTAATAATGCCGTTTTTGGCCGGCATCCCGAGGATCTCGGCCAGATGTCGGCGGGGCTCTCCTGTGTGGGGAGGTGACATATGGTCAAGAGACATTAGCACAAGGTCGTATAGACCTCCTATACAGGAGAGCGAGGAGCGATGGTGGTCTCTTATTGATGACAGCAAACTTGGCCTTGCTGTTTCAAGATGAGAATAGGTATTCAGAACTCGATTCTTACAATCGTTCTGTATGATAATTTTGGTCATGTGCAGAAAAGTCAAGTATGCGGGCTAGCCAAGCTATTAGTTTATCATAATCAAGCAGCCATAATTACTCAGCACCCTTTATACTAACTCCCCACTTCCCCATGCTACTTCATACTCCTACTCATCATCATTATCACCATCATCATCATTTACCGATAAAAGAAAGTCATTGTGTACTATCAGAGAACCCTTTATTAGAGTCCATCAGGCAATTAGTAATGTATATATATATATATATATATATATATATATATATATATATATATATATATATATATATATATATATATATATATATATATATATATATGTATATATATATATATATATATATATATATATATATATATATATATATATATATATATATATATATATATATATATATATATATATATATATATATATAGTCAAACATCTATTAAGCGACCGCTCAAGGGAAATGTCAAAAGTGGTCTTTTAAAGAGGTGGTCTCTTAAGAAGGGGTTGAGGGTCTGAGCGAGGTTATGAAAAAACAAAGAATTTCCAAAGATGACCTGGAATTATTGAGGTTGTTATGTTTAGCTGCGTTTGTTGAAATTTCTTCATTAATATTTTTAGAATAAACAATTCAGAAATGATATACTTCCAAATCTTTACCGATTATTTCATTATTTTATTGTGCCCTTTTCAATATACAAGGCGTCTAGGCATTCAAGTGGCCGTTGAATAAAGGACCA
>OZ012694.1:43757180-43824680 GCA_963942565.1 Maea johnstoni | reverse complement strand
TGCTCTAATATGTGTGTCAGGGTGATTTTCACAGCGAGTTCCCTGTAAAGTCAGACTCCCAGGTGCTCGCAGCCACCTGAGGCGGCACCCCCGGCGGACCAGCCGCGGCGGAGGCGGTGGAGGGCGCAGCACCTCTGTCTAATACATCAACACGCAGCGCTATGAGAAACAGCTACTATGCAGACATGACAGCTACAAGAAAGACCCTGATAGGCTCAGAGATAGGGTTAGCCATCCATAATTCCAAATACGGTGTACTGGAATAAATAGCAACTTTTGTGCCAATAATAATTCTGAGCTTGAATGACAATTACCATGCATGAGGCACCATTCCCACATTTTTTACTGATTAATTTTAGGTTTAAGAAAATTTAAAGAGTGGAAAACTTCAAGTATTCCGGTGATGTTTACCGGAGAGAAAGTATATTTTTGGTACATGTATATAATTATATCATCTTTTTTACCTTGATTTGAAGTTAAGAGTGGGAAACATCTTAAGTATTGGCTTTTTTTTCAGTACATGTATCTATATTATCAGTTTCACATTACGCAAAACCGGAAAATAACTCCTTAGTGCTCTAGATCATTCTAGTTCTGGTAATTTTCTGAAATCTGTTTCATTATTGTTAGACATTCATGTATCGACAATCAAATATAGATGGTGTTTGGTGACTTTGGTCTCTCCCTTTGGCATATGCAGAAGTGCATAGATTACAATGATAAACACAATCCTAGCAGTAGGACAAAGATCACTATCACAACAACTGTTAGGACGGTTATAGGTGTTGCATATTCACCACTATCAATGCTAAATTTGGCAAAAAAGGAACAGAAATAACATTGTATTATACTAATCTTAAAATGCTTCTAAAAATAAAATGAAATTAAGATTCAAATGATTGTGTTACTTTTTTGTTTTATCAATATAAAAGTTCATGTGGTATCATTGTTTATAAGAGCTGATGAAAAAGGTATTGTGTTAAAGGTTAATTGAATGTATCTCCGCCATATAGCTTAAACCTATTTAGAAGGCAATAAATAAAATAATAATACATCAATAAAAATAAAATCATTGAAATTAATAAGATAATAAATAAATGAATAAAAATTCTTTCTAAATACTTCTAAACATGATACTTCTAAAAGACAATTTCAATTGAGATTAATGGTTCAGATCAAGTTAAATATCATTTAGTCATTTTTACAATGTTCTTTATAAACCACTGACCACCGGGCTGGGTCAGTCTTAAAAAGGAATGACTATTTGGTAGTCATTTGGCCTTGATACAGACGTAACTTTCCTCTTTTTATAGTGTAAACTCGTTGGGCTACAATAATTGATATTGTGAACAGACATTGAACACTGAAATTAAAATATGTCTTATATGAAAACACAATTGTCTGTATACACAATCCTGCTAGTAATTATTGGCAAATTAAACTAATTGATCTATTACTTGACTTATGTTACTTATTGAATGTTTCCATATCCCATGAGTGGGAACAATACAATAGCTGAAAGAAAGCAAGCTCCGAGATCATCATGTCTATTTCCTGAATAGCATCCCTCAATATTAACGTTAAGACAGGGCTGCATAAAGTGACTGATTGGGACAGACAGCCCGACACAGCAGGCTACGGATCACAAATGGTACAGTAATTGAAGCTTTAGAAATGGATAGTGTGCTCAGTCTTTGGTATTTGTGTTTGATCTTGGCAAATTACCATGACAACTGTGGTTAGAGACAGGTGCGCTTCAGAACCTACAACCAGCAACTGTTGCCGTGGAAACTCATTACAATCTGACATCACCTAACATATCCAAGGCCTCTACAGGTCTCTGACAGTCTCCCAGCACCACAGACAGTGTCAGAGAGCTGACACTCAACACCATCTTCATCATCATCATCATCACCGACACCACCACTACAATCACCATCCTCATCATCACCAACTCCATCACCAAACCCACAAAAAACAAGGTGCCTAATCCTAGATGTCACAAATCCTGCTTAATTCTGTGGTTATTTCCAGAGTACCATAGCATGTGCACCAATAACACACTTACACGGGGTTATATAGTGCTGTCAAAAACTTTGTGACTATATGTTGATAATAACTTTGCAACCAGTGCCCAAAAGCAGCCTGATTTTTTTTATGAAATCTTGCTGGTAAAATCATAGTTAGGAAATTATTTGATTGATGTATGTTAATAAGGACATTACCAGCAATTAACTCTCCTTCAAATATTTTTTTAAAGTATTCCCAATTCAAAATGTTTTGTCAAAGTATTCTAGATTCAGATGACAACTGTAGGAGGAACTCATGAGTATTAATGGATTAACCCTTCCAATGCTGAGGATACTTTCGTTCAAAGCATAAGGACAAAAATATCTTTGAAAACAATCTAAACCCTGTCCTGTTGGTATTCATAGGAGAGCCCTCGCTGAGCACTCTCACATGAGTACCCATGTGCCAGGGTTTCCTTCATTTATCAGGTTTTTTGCATCATTGTGTATTGGCCAAATTAGCCACAAGTGGCATAGGGGTTAATATTGAGCTGTATATTCCTGGAGCATGGTGTATGAACCAATTTGGTATCAATATCACCTCCACCACTCTCTCCCCTCACACTAGCATTGGGACATGAATCTTGCTGACAAATCACTGACCCTTACTGAGCTAAACGCCACAGTTGCTCACGGATCCCAGGATAAGTTTGACATAACGTATTGGATACATCTGTGTGCAGCAGTTGTGACTGACATACGCACATCATTTCTACATGTTTAACAGACGAATATCATGATACTGCAATTATAATACATTTGGGAGATTTAAATATACATTAGAAACTTGATTAGAAACTGCAGCCATCTGTGATTTTGGTTGGTGGGGATGAAGCCTGGGAGACGCCGAGGGAGGGGAAACTCTTCAGTTTCCGTCAGGGACCAATCAGGTCATGCACATATTGGAAAACATTAGTGGATTTGTAAATGGATATTTATTAATCCAGCCATCCCAAGGTGGGTGATAAGCAAAACAGAACCTCATCTATACCATATGTATGCTGTCATAAAGCATACCTTCCATAATCCAACGACCCAATATATTCATTTCTAGCTCCAGTTGAGAGATATGCTATAAAGAACCTCATCTATACCTTCCATAATCCAACGATACAGAATGTTCATTTCTAGCTCTAGACGCAAAGATCTTTGAAAATCATCTAAACCCTGTCATGTTGGTATTCATTGGATAGCTCTCACTGAGTACTCTTAAATGAGCACCCTTGTGTCAGGGGTTTAGTAATTTTTTCAGGTATTTTGCAACATTTTGTAATGGGCAAATTAGTCACCAGCAGCATAAGGGTTAAGAGATATGCAACAGTGTGCAGATACTTATCTATACTGTATACTTTCCCTCATCCCAAGGCCCAGCACTCTTAAGCTTTCTTTCCAGATGCAATTACAATACAATTACCAGTCCACAATCATTTTTAGTAATTTCTGCTTATAGCACATTTTTAAGAGACCTTCCCCTGGCACATATAGATCGAAAATTATCCCTAACCCATCCTTGCCCCAAAAACAGCCTTGCTTTACCACTAATGGAAGTTCAGCCTACCTTCCTGCCTAACTGTTACTACAGGGTCTGGATGCCCTTGATTGACCAAATAACCTCTAGTAGGAAGTGTATCAAACCAAGTGCCAGTGAAATTAACAGATAAATCTACATTCAATACCTTTATTAGATGAAATGAACATCATCAATACAGCGCCAGCATATGGCGATGGCCTGGTGAACACTTACAGCCTCTGGACATACTGATCAATGGCTAGAGACCAAATAGAAGCTATCTGAAGCATTTCTGACAATCCATGCATAAAACATGTCTTGAAAGAGCCCCACACAGCTGGTAATGATCAGTAATTACCACAACATACACAGGTTGATAGCAGGGTCAAAGGCTAATGGTGGAACGCAGCCAGGCAAAAAGGCTATCCAGAGTTTATTACCACTTTCTACCTAGTAAATGCATTTAGGCCAACATATGGGGAATTTATTTTTTCTCCATAAGAATAATATCAATAGATAAAATGGATGGATGGATGGAATAGGGTCAATTGGAACTCATAGAGTAAGGTGCCAGACCCTAAATTAGAACCCACAAGGAAAATTATGAGAACACCAAATATATTAATCAATTCCGTTACGATATCATGGAGGATGTCTGAGCAGCTTTCTGTATGTACAGAACAAGTCAAACAGAATCAACGCCTAAACCCAACCCTGTCTCTAGCAGCCAAAAACAATCTGACTGTTTTCATATCATCTTGACCAGAGCAATTTTGTGAAATATTTGAAGGAGTAATTCTCATCAGGACCCAAGCCACACTTCTCCTTCAATTATTTTCTTGATCTATGATTGATTCCAAAGTTATATTCCAAAGTATCAAAAGATTAAACGGCATTTATCAAAGAGATCTGCAGGCATGGATGGGTTAAGATAGGAGATCTCATGCCAGCTAGCTGCCAGGCCTCATATGTCAAAATTACAGAGGATGGGGCATTTCTAGTGACAAACCACCTATGATACCTTGTTTACTGTAACTGTGCACGTATCACTAACACTACCTTTCTACTATGATGTCAAGAAAATCCAACCCCTGCTTGAAAGTAATTTGACACTTTTTTGCCATCATTTCTGATAATGACTGAATAACATCAATGTAGGTATATCTATTGAGTTTTTTTTATTTAATTACTGTGATTAGCATATCTTTTTGACAGTTTAGTGGGCGAGTAAGATTAATGTGCTATCAGGAAGGTCAGTTGCGGCTGAGGTATAATTAGGTCATCTAATTGTGTCATTATAAGCGCATGATGACCTAACAGTCATATATCTCTCATACACACTCTGACCAGGTACATTATATAGCACAGGGCCTGTTCAGAGTTGGAGGGGTCAGGCAAGTACAGTCTAACCTGAAAAACTACTGACATAATGATTTCAACAATTCAAGCCTGGAAATGTCAGTGATTAGTGTCGTAAATACTTCAAAAAATAAATAACTTTGGAATTGATAATGAAAACACACCAAAGAACTATCTGAATGAAAGTTGTTTGTATGGTTTTCATCAATATTTCACATTCAAGTATTTTCCAAAGGATACATATATATATATATATATATATATATATATATATATATATATATATATATATATATATATATATATATATATATATATATATATATATATATATATATATATATATATATATATATATATATATATGCATATGTATACATATATATATATATATATATATATATATATATATATATATATATATATATATATATATATATATATATATATATATATATATATATATATATATATATATATATATATTTTCTGCCAATTGCTTTGAGTACAGATCCAGTCTTTACCCAATGATTTGTTTTTGACTATTTCCATCCAATTTTCCTATATTGTTCAAGAGTGGTCAACGCAGTGGATAACCAGTGATATTCATAACATTCCATCAGCTGGCATTATATGCCAATATCACCCTGCTGTAGTATGTACAGAAACAATCAAGTGAAGTAAGACATTCCTTTTAGGAAAGCAAAGATGAATGAGGCCTGCAGTGAGAGACTGCAATGGCTAACTGTGGCTTAATTAAAAGAATAGTCTATAAAAAATGAAACCTACTCTGACAGGTTAGCTAGACTGACTGAAATTAAACTGATTTTCTTTGTTTTGATGATACGCCAAAACCATATCTCCCTATTTGGCTGACACTCAGCAGAATTAAGTGATTTCACATCTAAAGCACAAGCACAACACCAACTGATGATCCGCTCCAGTTGGCGATAGGCCTGTACCCATAGGCAGACTTGACTCTACATAATATGATATTTTGCTCCCTGTACCAAATATGTATAAATCATAAACTATATGAATCTGATAAGAAGTGTAGGTGTGCGTTGTTCCGCTTGCCTGCCTGCGCACCGCCATCAGAGGGGGCAGGATGAGGGAGGGCTGGAGTGGCCCGGTTATGTCCGATCGCCTCCGAGATAAGCCAGGAGCCGCTAGCGCCCCTGCAGGCCCGGACAGATAATGAAGACAGAAATGGCAGAAACAATGGGCGTGATTATCACCTTTACGCGGCCGGGGCCGTAAACCTTTCACTGGTTCTCCGGCGGCTCCAGGGCCCGGCTAACATACTGCCCCATCTCAACAAATGAGCAAAACACAAAATAACACCTTCCTGAGTAAATACACTAACAGCGCTGGTATCGCTGCCCGACCTTTGACCCGGCCGTGTAAGTTGTCCGAGTATAGAGAAAGGGCCCTTTCATCTAGCCATCTCTGACAGAGAGATTATATGGTGGAAAAGGGTAAAACACACAAGCCTTCTTATCGGGGATATTAGCACCTTGGAACAAATAGCATTGCCCTGCGCCACAGAGGCAGATGTTTATCTACACAAAAGACACCTGAAAACAACCTTTTGTGTTGAGCACCCTACCCTCAGCAAAGGGTTTTGTACAGTATATACCCTACAGGGGTGGACCAGATGTATGTGTAGGGCATTTGTATTGTATGAGGAGGCTTCATTTGAAATTCCGGTTTAGCAATTTGATAATAAAGAAATAAATCTTCATTAATTTAATTCAATTTAATTAAGTTTTTGCGTAGGTAGCGTAAGTAAAGACTACAATTTCAAGAGGACACTTAGTATAAGCGTGGATGGGTTAACTGTCCTTAACCGAGTTAGTATTAAATGAACATATTTTTTGCCTCTTCATTCTAAAAGATGAACTTTCATTGAACTGAAAATGCAATCATTCCTTTACTATAAAAAAATACTTACGCAGTGAAAAGAATCAATTGCCATAACAAACAGCAAATATTACATCTTTATTCTGCTGACTTTTTCAACTTTAGCACCACTCCTGCCACAATACATGATTGTCACCTATTGCTGCTTTTAGAGCTGCTGTTCAGTGTTTGAGACCAACTCACTGGACTCGCTGTAACTCAGTAGTCAGCTTATAAGTCAGCTAGGGGCCAGCCTGTACTTCAGGAAGAGTACTAAGGGACTAAGAGCGATATCATCATCGGGGGCAAGAATTTTGATACAGGCGAACTTGCATATGAAGGACCATTGTATGACAGACTTTTGTTTATGACGGACAATATGCTTGGTCCCAGTCCCATGCATATCAAGTATGTGTCATACGTATATGACAGATTTTGAATATGACGGACCAATCATGACGGACGGTCTCATTGAGTTCATCATATCCAAGTTCGCCTGTATAATTGATAATCGAAGAAAAATACTCGAAACATATTTTGGTTTAATTGAAATATAATATTGAAATTTGAATTTGAAGAATACATTTGATTTTTGTCAGGACTATGTTTGGAAACAAGCTGACCCTGAACTTTATCATTTAACATAAACGCAAATATCTATGATATTTAAAGTTCAGAGAAAGCTGCTGAAAACCATAAGCCTTTTTGACATGGTGGTAATATCAAAAAGGTGGCCTTTGAGCAAATGACTATAATCTATAGCTGACACACATGGGTGTAAATGTTGCTGTCATTGTTGTTGTTGTTGTTGTTGTTGTTTTTGTGTCTTGTGAATTATCAATATCTTTGCTGATATTTTGATCAGATGCATCCAGTAAATTTGAATACTCTAAACAAGATTTCCTCATATCACTTTTCAAACTCACATTCAAACACCATGGATAACCAAGCAAGGGAAAAATGTTTTGTTTTTGACCTGGTATAAACATGCCTAGCTCCTCAACATAAAATGTTATCAAACAATAAGTAAATACTAATCTGTAATGGGGGGGGGGGGGGGGGTGTGTTTGTCAAAGCCCTTGATCTTCCTCTGTGTCCCCACTGTATTATCCGCAACTAGATATTGCCATTATATCCACTTTTATGTCAAACATGATGATGGAATTCAGGCAATTCCTAGTTACCAGTGGCCAGCAAGTGTCAATGGGATATTTTGCAAATAACTTGACACCTTGTAAAGCTTAATATGGCCGTGTTCCCACACCTGGTCAAGCTCCAGCTGACCGTCCTGTAACACCTTGCAGGGGCCCCAGTGGGGGCAGTGGTGGGGGCACAAAAAACAGCTAAGCAATCAGCTGACCATCCTGTAACACCTTGCAGGGCCTTCAGTGGGGGCACAAACAAACAGCTACAGCCTACGCAGCAGCGTATAGTTCACTAGTGACGCTGATACAAGCAGGGCCTCCAGTCAGCTACCTAGCATTAGCATTAGGAAACTAGGTGTCCATGAGCAGACATGGGTTATCATGGAAGGTTGGGAGACATGGGGTTGTCGAGATATCTAGATAACAATCATATACATGTGGAGGAGGGGACTACTAGCCCTTAACCCTTATGCTGCTGGTGGCTAATCTAGAAAATACAAAATGATGCAAAAATCCTGAAAAATCACCGAAACCCTGGCCAATGGGTACTCATCTGAGAGTGCTCAACGAGAGCTATCCAATGAATACCAACATGATCATGACAGCGTTATTTGCGTTCTTGTGCATTGGACAAAAGTAGTCTTAGCATTGGAAGGGTTAATTGGACCTGGTCCAAGAAAACATGTCCAACCCATACAGGTGTTCATCCCATGATCTTGGTCCTCATTTGCCTAACGATTTGAGGAAACAATTTCACAGGAAACGGTAACCTAACCCTAACCCTGAAAGACTCAATTCAAAAGGTGAAAGTTTGGATTGAGGGTGTAATATTTTGGTAGGACAATTCAACCAATTACTAGCCCAAATTATGCTTTCGGGAATACATATTCTAAGATGAACTATCAACACTCAACCTTCGATGAAAGTTTCCACTTCCTGGGAACTTTCAATTTAGATGGGTTTTAGGTTAGAAACGTCTCCCTGTTGAGCCCCCAAGAGGGAGCCTTCAGATATGATGTGCTTGTGTAATAGGCATGCACAGCACAGCCTTATTAATGCATAGTTATGTTTGATGTTCTCTATACGACTAATTAATTATGAGTTAATGAGTTTTACTACCTGGCCAAGCTGGTCATTATGGAGTAGAGAGTGGTCATCATGCTGCTGATGTGAGGCAGCCTGACCAGTGGCTATGAAGGCCTTATATAACCCTGTGCCACCAGCTCCTATAGGCCCTAATCACATCACAACATAGGTGCAAACAGATCAGTCAAATAATATCCCATGCTAACGTTCTCTCTCTCTCTCCCCCCCCCTCTCTCTCTCTTCTCTCTCTCTCTCCCCCCCCCCCCACTCTCTCTCTCTCTCTCTCTCTCTCTCTCTCTCTCTCTCTCTCTCTCTCTCTCTCTCTCTCTCTCTCTCTCTCTCTCTCTCTCTCTCTCTCTGAGCGCTCTCTCTCTCCCCCCCCTCTCTCTCAAAGGGTAGTGTTTTCTGTTCTGAAAATCATTCTTCCTTCATGTATTTCCATAATTGTGTTGTTATTTTGATAAAAGTTGGCAAAATTGTCAGATTGTTTTATCTGTATGAACATGAGAGGGTTAAAAGGGTTATAGGCAGGTGAACCACTCGGGGAGAGGGGCGGGCTTTAAGGCTTTAAACTCTGCACTCCCTCAATGTCTGAGATAATAAGCAACCACTAAAGAAAGTAAATAGATTCAGGGTGTACATTACAACAGCCAAATCTCTCTCTCTCTCTCTCTCTCTCTCTCTCTCTCTCTCTCTCTCTCTCTCACTCTCACTCTCTCTCTCTCTCTCTCTCTCTCTCTCTCTCTCTCTCTCTCTCTCTCTCTCCCCTCCAGTAAACTGAATTTTAGTCAATTTGATAAATTAGAAATGACCAAAATAAAGTATGGGGTTGAACTGACGCTGTGTGCTAAATGTCAGGGCTGTAACATTCTCCCTCTTTCTGTAACGCACACCTCAGAGGGGGTCAGAGGGTCATCAATTAGAACATTTACCATGTAATAAAACACCCCTCTCAGCAGACAACCAGGCAATATTTGCTATTCCTTTCTCTAACCCATTTATGTCTGGAGTCTACACATGATCTCACAACTAGGAACTCAACTCATCTAACTTTCAGTCAAATATTTCTTTGATAATTGCTTTGTCAAAAAGATATTTACCTATGCATCAGACCATGTGTACAATCTGGATTTGAATCAGTCAACTGTCACAAAGCATTTAAATGCAAAGTCCTGCTAATTTAAGTAATTCATAAGCAATTCGATGAGCAAACCTTATTCACTAAGATACACTATGATGGTATTGTAGTTTTAGTGTATAAGCTGAAGGATAGGTGGCAGCAGTGACAGATATGTAACACGCCTGCTGCCACCTTGAGGCATAGCAGTGAACTAAAAATCTATGAATGACAGGTACATGTATGTACTGCCTTGTGTTATTCTACATGAAGACTTAACTGATCTGAAAGATTGACAGAAAACAGTCAATCAAGTATGACTTTCATATTGTTTTAAATAATGACAACCCCCCACCCCTACGATGGTTGGAGTGGAATACCAAAATTAGTTAGTAATTTCCTTACTTCTAACGGATTCAAAATATTTCACAAATTTTCATGGTTTGCAAGATAATTGCATTCGTTAAGGACACCAATAAAAATAGGAATAAGGTTTAAACTTCAGACCTCCTGAACCTCTTTGATTTAAAATCTGCATATACTGGAGACATTTACTTTCCCTTTACAGAAAACCTTATACATTGGACAACAACATACTATGAAAAAAATGATTTTCAGTTTCCCTGAATTTTGTTTATCAAATCTGAAGTATAACTGAAAATATTTTATATAAATTCCTTCATTTCAAACTATCAGCTAATATATCAGGCTGGAAGTGTATAATATATACTTACAGAAGATACTTGTGGGAAGAGCGCTATGGCAACAGGCAAGGGTACGGGTGTGGGTGTTGGTGTGTGTGTGGGTATGTGTATGATTGAGGGTATGAGAATGAAACGTATACAGTGGGAAGAGTGCTATGGCAACAGGTATGGGTATGGGTGTGGGGATGGGTGTTATTGGGGTATGAGAATGAGGCGTATAATGTGTACTTACAGAAGATACTTGTGGGAAGAGTGCTATGGCAACAGGCAAGGGTACGGGTGTGGGTGTTGGTGTGTGTGTGGGTATGTGTATGATTGAGGGTATGAGAATGAAACGTATACAGTGGGAAGAGTGCTATGGCAACAGGTATGGGTATGGGTGTGGGGATGGGTGTTATTGGGGTATGAGAATGAGGCGTATAATGTGTACTTACAGAAGATACTTGTGTGAAGAGTGCTATGGCAACAGGCAAGGGTATGGGTGTGGGTATGGGTGTGAGTATGAGAATGAAGTATATGATATGTACTTACAGAAGAGACTTGAGGGAAGAGCGCTATAGCAACAGGCAAGGCAAAGCCGAAGGACAATGTCGTTACTAGGGCATTCAGTGGTAGATGCATCCTGGGCCGTCTGATCAGGAAAGAGGTTCTGAAAAAAGCAAATAACATCAAAATAAAATAAGTGCAGCATTAGGAAAACAACTCCTTTTTAACTCATTTTCATACAGCTCTGCAAAAGATCTTCATTATTTTGGTGCCATGCTTTTGGAAAGAGCAATTTTGGAATATAATTGGTGGAGAAATGTTGATTGGAACAACGAAACTTTGGGAAGTAGACACCGCTCTTGACTGGAAGAAACCAATACTGTACATAGTATACACTTTTGTTCCTATCAAAACATCTTAAATGTAACTCCTCTATAAAAGACACCCACGCGAAGTATTATATATATATATATAAATATATATATATATATATATATATATATATATATATATATATATATATATATATATATATATATATATATATATATATATATATACATATATATATATATATACATATATACTAGTATATATATATTTATAAATTGTATGTATATATATATACATATATATATATACATGTATTTATATATATATATATATAAATATATATATATATATATATATATATATATATATATATATATATATATATATATATATATATATATATATATATATATATATATATATATCTTGAGAACTCACTTTTCTAGTGCCATCATCACGATAGGAGGTATGAGTAGTATAGGTGCGGGAAGGACAGCTCGGGTGGCGGCTGTTTCCAGCAATGCCTAAAAAACATAAAAAATAGATAATGTTGGTCATATTACCGTGAAAATAGTTTCCTGATTATTATAGCTGAATTGACACAAATATTCAACTATTTACCTTATTACTTTTTATATTAGAAAATGGAGTGTGTATTGCAGACTATTTTTGTGAACCATTTGAAAATGTAATTATAGTCTACTTACCTTTTAGCTATTGTGACCTTATAGTTCCCTACACTTAAATTGTACTTGATAATGTTTTTCCAGGATATCTCCAAAACATTTATATCTAAATTCCAAATGTTTGTTAAAGATATGTTTGCCTTTCTTTTTTAAGGAGAACTGGGCATGAGAGAATATTTGTAAAAATAGTCTGTATTCAATAAATGAATTCACAACACATTTGTTAAGCAAAACATTTGCCGGAAATAGTTTCTAGAAAATAACATATTGCTCCAATTGGCACCACGAAAACTGACACTGATCAGTTTATTTTCACCAGATATGCTGTCATGCATTCGCACCCCAAGACAAGGAGGTTAAGTAATAACCCTTACCTACAAAACCCTAAGGTAAGGGTTTCATTACTCTTTAAAACCTGTGATACCCAAAAACGCCAAGACTTTTTTTTAAGTGTGACCTCGAGAGCAGAGAATCTTTCTGATGTCATCAGAAGGTGTTGATCAGAATCCTGATCACAAAACTCCATCAAGATGATTTGTTAATTCATGGTAACAACTTAATTCAAAACACATTTTAATTATTCCTGCTCCATACTATACATATTATGGAGATCTCTTGTGAGGATTGATTGCGCGAAATGTTTGCATATCTCACCTTTTTGGCAGCAGCTTTGGAGGTACCTATCGTTCTGTGCTCTTTATCCATCACCTCAATGCCCTCTGACAGCTCACTGTTTCTCATGAGAACCACATTACATACACTAGCAGTGGCTGAAACACAAACACACACAGAGAGTTAGACATACACAACCTCAATACCCTCTGACAGCTCACTGTTTCTCATGAGAACCACATTACATACACTAGCAGTGGCTGAAACACAAACACACACAGACAGTTAGACCTACACAACCTCACTGCCCTCTGACAGCTCACTGTTTCTCATGAGAACCACATTACATACACTAGCAGTGGCTGAAACACAAACACACAGACAGTTAGACCTACACAACCTTACTGCCCCCTGACAGCTCACTGTTTCTCATGAGAACCACATTACATACACTAGCAGTGGCTGAAACACAAACACACACAGACAGTTAGACCTACACGACCTCACTGCCCTCTGACAGCTCACTGTTTCTCATGAGAACCACATTACATACGCTAGCAGTGGCTGAAACACAAACACACACAGACAGTTAGACCTACACGACCTCAATGCCCTCTGACAGCTCACTGTTTCTCATGAGAACCACATTACATACGCTAGCAGTGGCTGAAACACAAACACACACAGACAGTTAGATCTACACAACCTCAATGCCCTCTGACAGCTCACTGTTTCTCATGAGAACCACATTACATATGCTAGCAGTGGCTGAAACACAAACACACACAGACAGTTAGACCTACACGACGATAATGCCCTCTGACAGCTCACTGTTTCTCATGAGAACCACATTACATACGCTAGCAGTGGCTGAAACACAAACACACAGACAGTTAGACATACACAACCTCAATACCCTCTGACAGCTCACTGTTTCTCATGAGAACCACATTACATACACTAGCAGTGGCTGAAACACAAACACACAGACAGTTAGACCTACACAACCTCAATGCCCTCTGACAGCTCACTGTTTCTCATGAGAACCACATTACATATGCTAGCAGTGGCTGAAACACAAACAAACACAGACAGTTAGACCTATACAACCTCAATACCCTCTGACAGCTCACTGTTTCTCATGAGAACCACATTACATATGCTAGCAGTGGCTGAAACACAAACACACACAGACAGTTAGATCTACACAACCTCAATGCCCCCTGACAGCTCACTGTTTCTCATGAGAACCACATTACATACACTAGCAGTGGCTGAAACACAAACACACACAGACAGTTAGACCTATACAACCTCAATGCCCTCTGACAGCTCACTGTTTCTCATGAGAACCACATTACATACACTAGCAGTGGCTGAAACACAAACACACACAGACAGTTAGATCTACACAACCTCAATGCCCCCTGACAGCTCACTGTTTCTCATGAGAACCACATTACATACACTAGCAGTGGCTGAAACACAAACACACAGACAGTTAGACCTACACAACCTTACTGCCCCCTGACAGCTCACTGTTTCTCATGAGAACCACATTACATACACTAGCAGTGGCTGAAACAAAAACACACACAGATAGTTAGACCTACACAACCTTACTGCCCTCTGACAGCTCACTGTTTCTCATGAGAACCACATTACATACACTAGCAGTGGCTGAAACACAAACACACACAGACAGTTAGACCTACACAACCTCAATACCCTCTGACAGCTCACTGTTTCTCATGAGAACCACATTACATACACTAGCAGTGGCTGAAACACAAACACACACAGACAGTTAGACCTACACGACCTCACTGCCCTCTGACAGCTCACTGTTTCTCATGAGAACCACATTACATACACTAGCAGTGGCTGAAACACAAACACACACAGACAGTTAGACCTACACAACCTCAATGCCCTCTGACAGCTCACTGTTTCTCATGAGAACCACATTACATACACTAGCAGTGGCTGAAACACAAACACACACAGAGAGTTAGACCTACACAACCTCAATGCCCTCTGGCAGCTCACTGTTTCTCATGAGAACCACATTGCATACGCTCAAGCAGTGGCTGAAACACAAACACACACAGATAGTTAGACCTACGCAACCTCAATGCCCTCTGACAGCTCACTGTTTCTCATGAGAACCACATTACATACACTAGCAGTGGCTGAAACACAAACACACACAGATAGTTAGACCTACACAACCTTACTGCCCTCTGACAGCTCACTGTTTCTCATGAGAACCACATTACATACACTAGCAGTGGCTGAAACACAAACACACACAGACAGTTAGACCTACACAACCTCACTGCCCTCTGACAGCTCACTGTTTCTCATGAGAACCACATTACATACACTAGCAGTGGCTGAAACACAAACACACACAGACAGTTAGACCTACACAACCTCACTGCCCTCTGACAGCTCACTGTTTCTCATGAGAACCACATTACATACACTAGCAGTGGCTGAAACACAAACACACACAGATAGTTAGACCTACACAACCTCACTGCCCTCTGACAGCTCACTGTTTCTCATGAGAACCACATTACATACACTAGCAGTGGCTGAAACACAAACACACAGAGAGTTAGACCTACACAACCTCAATGCCCTCTGACAGCTCACTGTTTCTCATGAGAACCACATTACATACACTAGCAGTGGCTGAAACACAAACACACAGACAGTTAGACCTACACGACCTCAATGCCCTCTGACAGCTCACTGTTTCTCATGAGAACCACATTACATACACTAGTAGTGGCTGAAACACAAACACACAGACAGTTAGACCTACACAACCTTACTGCCCCCTGACAGCTCACTGTTTCTCATGAGAACCACATTACATACACTAGCAGTGGCTGAAACACAAACACACACAGACAGTTAGACCTACACAACCTTACTGCCCTCTGACAGCTCACTGTTTCTCATGAGAACCACATTACATATGCTAGCAGTGGCTGAAACACAAACACACACAGACAGTTAGACCTATACAACCTCAATACCCTCTGACAGCTCACTGTTTCTCATGAGAACCACATTACATACACTAGCAGTGGCTGAAACACAAACACACACAGACAGTTAGACCTACACAACCTCAATACCCTCTGACAGCTCACTGTTTCTCATGAGAACCACATTACATACGCTAGCAGTGGCTGAAACACAAACACACACAGACAGTTAGATCTACACAACCTCAATGCCCTCTGACAGCTCACTGTTTCTCATGAGAACCACATTACATACACTAGCAGTGGCTGAAACACAAACACACAGACAGTTAGACCTACACGACCTCAATGCCCTCTGACAGCTCACTGTTTCTCATGAGAACCACATTACATACACTAGCAGTGGCTGAAACACAAACACACACAGATAGTTAGACCTACACAACCTCAATACCCTCTGACAGCTCACTGTTTCTCGTGAGAACCACATTACATACACTAGCAGTGGCTGAAACACAAACACACACAGACAGTTAGACCTACACAACCTCAATGCCCTCTGACAGCTCACTGTTTCTCAAGAGAACCACATTACATACACTAGCAGTGGCTGAAACACAAACACACACAGACAGTTAGACCTACACAACCTCAATGCCCTCTGACAGCTCACTGTTTCTCATGAGAACCACATTACATATGCTAGCAGTGGCTGAAACACAAACAAACACAGACAGTTAGACCTATACAACCTCAATACCCTCTGACAGCTCACTGTTTCTCATGAGAACCACATTACATATGCTAGCAGTGGCTGAAACACAAACATACACAGACAGTTAGACCTATACAACCTCAATACCCTCTGACAGCTCACTGTTTCTCATGAGAACCACATTACATATGCTAGCAGTGGCTGAAACACAAACACACACAGACAGTTAGACCTATACAACCTGAATACCCTCTGACAGCTCACTGTTTCTCATGAGAACCACATTACATACGCTAGCAGTGGCTGAAACACAAACACACACAGACGGTTAGAAATCCCAACCCCCAAACAAAAATGCCATGTCCTTCAATTTCAGCACTTGTCTGATATTATAATTAGCTATTACATCCCTCAGTTTTAGTATAGTGCTATTTTACATTGTGAAGTTCTAGCCCAATGACTGCTGTATGTGGGACAAAGAACACACTAGACAAATTCAGAAATCATGAGCAGAGGAATAGTATTTGAATTGGGGGCTAAACACTAAAATATTTTCCCTGAGGACCATAAAATGCATAAGTCTAAAGGACGCAATAAAATCCTGAATAAAGGGAATGTATATCTGAGTTCGCTAAACATAGATTTAAAATCTACTCACTGAAAACTAAATTATGCATATGCCTATGGAACACAACAAAGTCCTGAATAAAGGTGAAGTATCAATGATTTTGCTTAACATTAGAATATGACGCCATTTCAAAAACTGAGGACCTAACAGTGCGTAAGAGTGATTTCCTGATGTCTGCTTTACAAGGTCTGTGTGAGTACTCACCTACGGCTGGGAATGGAACGAATCTTTGGATAATCATTTTTGTGACTGGACTGAGTTTGTTGGCCCTCTTGATGAATAACGTAAGACCTAACTGAAAATACACAATGGCAAAATGTGAAGTTATTGAAATTCAAGATGTCAATTTACTCTATCTGACTTTCAGCATCCTTGGGTTCTATTAATTATCATTAACTTGCTGTGAATTGTTTATAGGAGAAAACAGTTTGTTTAGTAATCCATGTTTTAATACCTGTAAAATAACAAAACTTGATGTAAAGCTTATGAGTGCTTGCTATATGGATAGTTTAATAGGTACTGTTTATAAGGTGACAGAACCCTTTTCTTGGAGCTACGAGGTAGATACTTACAGCTATTGATACTGCACTGGTTACAGCTCCTGCGTATCCCATGACAAATCTACTCGTGGGTGTCGGCTGAAATGTAGAATTTGGTTTTATATGTTAATTTTCTTGTTTTTGACCACATTCAATACACACAATTGTGATTTAAGTATGACTTGTGATAAATGAAACATTCCTATTAACTACTCAAGAAATCTTTAAATAGTTTAACTTGCATATTTCTTATTCTATATATACCATCCAATATGCCCTATGAGTTATTAAATCATATTTCTAGGTTCATGAAAACATATCCATATGTTTAAGAGATACATCACTGATACTCGAAAGATAGCTCTCAATAAATTACGACTGCAAGGGTTTATGATCTAAACTACAATTGCAGACCAGCTTGCGGCGCCATCTGTGAGGTATATCTAGAACTAGCATCTCTTAAAGATTTCTTCAGAGGTCAGAGAGGAAAGTGCCATGAAGGACAAGTTATTCAGCAAATGTGAAATAACGTAATAAAAACAATCCCCTCAATCTCTAGGAAAGCAATATCACTGAATGTGTGGTTCTAATGTTTTTATGCTGACAGGACAACATGCTACTCTGTGCGTGAAATATATTCAAAAGACTGTTACTTTGCACTTCCTATTGTAACCCTATTGTCCTGCAAAGAGATGCACTGGGCTGCCAGAGGTCACAGGGAATTTAAGACTGCTTCTTGTGTTTGTCACTCATCTGCTAAGATTTATAAGAACAATTATTATAATTATTATAATAATTATTATTACTATTATTATTATTATCAGTATTATTATTATTATTATTATTATTATTATTATTATTATTATTATTATTATTATTATTATTATTATTGTTATTATTATCATTATTATTATTATTATTATCATAATTATTATTATTGTTATCATTATTACCTTTGTGGCATTTCTGTTAGCGTAGTTCACACAGGCGTTGTGACTCTGGTTCAACCACTGCCAGAACACCGTGGTCGCCAGCGTCTGATTGGGCAATAACAACCCCACGACCTGCAATGAGACATAGAATAAACACTTCACACAGAAAACAGCTTTCTTAATGCATTCAATATCAGAGGCACTACCCACTAAACATGAAAGTTTCAAAACTAATTAAGGTGAAGCCAACAGGGTTTGCACACCTCTGGCCCTAAACAAAGTCAAACAGCAGATGGAACTTTTTTGAATGTTACAGTGGACCTCCAGGAAGTGACCACCCCTCTAGGTTGACCATCCAGATGGCCACTTCAGAGGGATGGTGACCATAGGGTTCCTATGAACATACCCTATGTGACAGTTGTAATTTGAGTTCATGCTATTTGTGAAAAATGAAATTGAAATTGAAATGCTCCTCCAAAATCTTGAAAATAACCATATTAAAGCTTTGCAGGGGAGGGTCGATGGCTTAGTAATTACATAGAAAGGCATATATTTAGTCAATTCATGGTGGCCCCTGAACCATTTGCTAAGGACATATAGACATTAAATGGTCAGACAAGAACTGGAGAAGGCTTGGTATACGGGGAAGGTAGGGTTTTAAGATGATTACAAAATTTGTATTAAGAGTTCAGGAATTGACATGAGGAGCTTACATGAAAGAGTAACCACATACGTCATAAAATTGGCTGTAAAAAGAAAGTCTTTGAATAAAACTAATACTCACAATTGGGGAACCAAAAGGAACAAAACCTACAAAGGAAATTGGAGGTTTCTAATCACACAGAAACAGGCACACAGAAATACATGGACTGTCATGGGTGCTATTGCCAAAATACCACCTCGTGCCTGGTGCAAAACAGAAGAGATAACAATCTGATACTTGCTCAATATTCCATAAGTAGACTGAGAATCGAGTAAATTAGTAGAAATGATGCATTTAGTTATCACCATCACTGGGTGAAGAAGTCATTACTGCACATGTGTTGTTTATTATGTGAACTGGCAGCGCACTGATGTCAGTCCAATCTCTCTTTGGCGTTACATGTGCAGTATGTCTCAAAAGTGGATGTAGGATAACTGAATGAATGGAGTGGAAAAGCAATTAATTAAGATATCTATCATAGACTCCAAACAGAATGTGATTGATATGAATTTAAAACTAAGCAACTATCAGTGTTGCTATATATAGCGACAGTCCTTGGAACTATTCTAACACAGGGGAAGTCTAGTCTAGTGAGCATGCACAGCAGGCATCCCAGAAACAACTACCAACCACTCAAGAATATCAGATGTATATAATTAAATAATAACAATAATAATAATGTCTTTTTCCTTTGACAGCAAAAAATGCAGGTTAGTAACTCATTAGTAACTCATTCATTCTTTAAATAGCAGTTTAGGGATTGGCACCTTTTAAAAAATTTGCCATGATACAAAATCATTATTTCCTTAATGATATGATATCTTAATATATTCTAAACGCTACTTCCTGTCTGCCCTGAGACTTAATTTCGTTAGATTTTGCACCGTCAACTTCAAATGTTTTGCTAATAAATAGCAAACTACATTCATGCGGAGATATCAGGATAGCAGTTAAGTCAATTACATGCCATATAGCAGTATCGGTATAACAGATCTTAAAGCTAGATCTGGTACTTTTTCCTATTCAATACCTATATTTGGTATCGTACAGAGTACAAGCAGAGATATAGACTGGTACAAGTAACAATCCAAACACTACAGTTGCAGTCATAGAGGGGCCAGTTCCAGGGCTCGAAATTCCCTCTTTATATTCAAATTGTTGATTGACTTTTCTTGATTTTTCTTAAAAACAATTAGGTAATTCTACCTCACTGTTAAAACAAACAGAACAAATCCCAAATATTCTCAAAAAGATGCTTTTGCATTTTGTAAGAGAGGTATAATAATGACAGTAAGACCTCTTTGGTGCTTCAGGCATAAATGGGTAAGATATGGGCGATATATGATTAGATAGTGGTCTAGACGCGATACTTGGCTAAATCCTCTCCGTAGTTCTCTATCCCTGGTGTAGTCAGCCAATGAGCTTCCTCCCCCACTTACCCGACATCCTGAACGGCATCAAGACCTTCTCCCCCGTATCTGGGTGGATGATCGCCTAGAAACAAACAGAACAAAGATGGCATTAAACTACAGGACTCAACAGGAGGTTAAACAATACACGCTAACATCCCCAGGAAAAAATTTAAAACTCAATATTTCGGACGCGCCCTTTTTATAAAGACGCCATTTCAAAAGCAAATGAAAAATGATTATTCAACTAATTATATAAGTGTATTCTAAATTCATATTTTATTCTATTTCATTTCATGCTTAAACTAAAACGTTTTGATCATCTGTAATTTCATCATTTCCTGTGTGATGTTCTGTACCTTATTCATGCCTGTTTGATTGTCTGTAACTTAATCTCACCTGTTTTATCTTCTGTGCCTCCCATAGTTGTTTGTTGGTGACCCCAGCGGGGAGGGTACCTTTCTTGAAGGCCTCAAGAAGCTCCACTGAGTGCTCCAACTGTCCCTGGAAAAAGGCAGTCGACATTTCCAATATAGGCATTTTCTCTAGAACTGCTTGGTGCCAGTATTTCTATGTTACTACCCAGAATCCAACAATAGTTAGGAGCACAGTTCTATTGACCCTGCGGGGCTAGAAAATATTCTGGAAAATCTAGTAGCCATACTCTACCTTCTACTGTCCTAAACTATAAGCACAACTTATCTTACCATAAAATAAAATAAATGTTGTGATTTTTATCATCTAAAATCTAAATATTTGAATAACTGAACAATATCTAAATGCTGGCCCTTGCACTTTTTTGTCCACTTCCAAGAATGGTATTCCATGCTGAATAAAAGCTGGACACAGGTTTATTGAATCTACACACTGCTCATTTATCGCCACACAGGCTTTATGTCCGATATAAAATTAGAGCTAAATGCATTCTGCGGAAGACACACGTAACTGATTTTTTAGGAATATATGCAAAAGCGCCATCTTTTAACAAGCTCATTTGGCATGCTCAAGAACCACCGGCATTCAGACTAGAGTCGTGAACAAGTCTAAGCTGTTAATTAACTCAATTATTGTTTAATTTACAATGTGTCAGATATGTGAGGCTGTTAATCATCAAGGTTTTGTTCCAATAGATATTTCTCAGTTTATGTAGCAGTTTTATGCAATTTGTGCTATACGCATTCTTACCTTGGATGTGAACAGGGTTCTTGGATCTATCACATCCATAAAATGCCTCAATCGCCCACTAAAGACATTCTGAAAGGAAAAATATAAAGTATTAGAATAAAACTAAACATGGCCAGCAGTCTTTGACGTCAACATAGTTATGCTCCCACAGACTTTTCCTGTAAGTTAGTCACCTAACTCAATGAAAAGAACTTTAAAGAAAACATATTATAGATAGAAACCTAGAATCTAGAGAAAATTCCCTTCTCTTTACCAATCGTAACAAGGGTTTTTTCACTTGCATAGGCACCATAGACTGTCTTCCACAACACCACACATTTGTATAGTGTTTTGATTACACCCGTCATGTTTAATAACTTTTCATGGTCTAGGAGCCTAGTCTAGACTCCATCCACCTAACCTCAAGTCATAGACAAAATTTATCACATGCTCAGGCCAAGGTTTAACCCCATGAAAGAATTCAGAAGACAAAAACAAATATGTCTAAATGCAAATAGAGTGTGTGGCTACTATGAATATAAGTCAATACAAAGGAAGTATTTTGTTGGCATTGAATTTTAGCTGAGCATGAAGCAAACGGTTGCCAGCTGAAGTAGCCATCAGGGTCGGAGCACAGGGCTCTGCCTGATGTTACTAAAGTTACCACACTGACCTTCTAAACAGGCTTGCAATTGAATCACTCCAGAATGCCTGGGCTAGCTACTACAGCAGAACCATGCAGTGGCAGAATGCCTGGGCTACTACAGCAGAACCAGTATAACTGGGAAGGATATTGACTACTATAGCAATGGGGAGCAATCATTTCATCAGGCAGCGCTAGAATATCATTATCATAAGAGTTAGTATTAGTGCAAACTAGAACATGTCATGAGAGATATATGACTTTCCCCGAGTAGTGCATGAGGGAGAGAGGGGTGATCTGTGCTGGATTTGGAGATTATATCCAGATCAGGGTTCTTGCCCCTGCTTGGTCACAACCTACCCTTCTGAGTGGTCCTAGGAAGGCTCAGTGCTGTCAATCACCCATGAATGAGACAGAGACAGTATTATAAGGTCTGCAGTCCCCTCTCCAATGATTAGTATTTAATCAGTAGGTCCCTTATAATACCACCAAGTGAGATAAAAGTTATCAGACATGAGCAACATGACCGCCCTGACCAGTGTTAATGGTGAGAAAAAAAAGGTTAACATTCCAGCGGAGAGGTACATGGAGTTGTTTATATCTCTGATGCGAGTGAGAAAATCTAGGTCATTTTTTACACTAACAGGTTCATACATGAATGAATAGATTCATCATGTTTTATATATAAACCTCACCCTGAGAATGACATTGATGACAAGATCACCTTGGATGGAAGCTCAGAATTGAAACACGTTTCCAGCATGTGCAATGAAAAGGGTTCCATATAACCAGCTGCCATAAAAGGGTTACTTACTTTTTTTAAATATTTTCACCAGCTATTGCAAAAACAATAACATTTAATGATAGTGTATCCTTACAAAGCATTGTCAGGTTCTTGTGACAATTTGTTTGTATTTTAGTTTTATGAATGTCTGTAACTCAAAATTAACATGCTAGCCTATGCTTCAGCTGTGGAAGTGTTAAAGGGATATAGTGGGGCATGCTGAACTGAAGGAAAAATCTACTACATGGAATCTGCAAGCTTATAATGAAACTGATATAGTATGAATAGACTAGAAACACTTTCCTAAACACCAAAGACTTTTAGGATATAGACAATTACATCCATCAGGGCCTGTCCTGATGGCCGAGTGATCTGATGTGATTGCTCGCCGTCTCAGGCCTGTCCAACCTGTTGCATTATCACCCTTCTTGCACCAAAGGTTACAAATATTGTCATATGCAAGCTTAGTGCGACAGTGTGCGACAAGCAAATTTCCAAGTTTTTTATTACTATTTTTATGAGTCAATGGATAAATGATACACTCAAGGGAGCACTTTTTATATGTGCTGCAGACCAGCAGATAAGATGCTGGACACAGACTGCTTCCAGCTGGAATGCAATTCATAATCCGTACCCAGCAAGCAATGACGTGATTAAGATCATATCCGTCGATGTGGAATGCTGAAACAACTGTTCAGGGGGATAAATAGAGTCATTGAAGTATGGACTAATCGACTACTAGTAAGTGTCAAACAAGCCTCCTATAAAGTGCCCTTTTCTCTGTCTAGGGCATTTTGCCTAAATCCAAGCAGTCAAGACTCTGGGGGAATAAGACAGAACTGTAAACAGCTTCATCCATCATAAACCTGAGTACATAAAGGTACCAGTATGTCTGGTTTATGACTGAGACGATTATGAATATAAGTAATCATGATCCCAGACAAGGCTAAGTCCCAGGGTAACGGTTGGTCTACTCAGGAACTTGTTGTGTACTAACCTTTGGTGAAAACTATTAACTGATCTAACACTACCTACTAGAGTTAATAGGTGAAAAAGTTATTCCATAACAGAAGTTTCATATTGTGGGACTGGCACGTTGACCTTGGACAGCCCTGTATCTCTCCATCACCTCTGTCAGGGTTAGAATTGCGGCTGGGTCATGTGAAAAAGTTGCCAGTGACTTGGGTTAAGGCAGTGGTTTTTGCTGGTTTTTCAGTTTCCTCCACCACTTACCTCCAGCTAGTCATGATTCAGCCTATACATGGCAAAAGAAGCAACCGTAACATAATTCAACAGTCAGTGGAAAAGCCCTACACCACTCCGCTATCAGGGCAGTCCCTAAATGTTTAGAGAGAGCAATCAGTCAGTGGCAATGCCTTAGATCACACAGCCATAAGGGCAGGCCATCAGTTGTGGGAGACAGTGAGCAGTCAGTGGAAAAGCCTGAGACCACGTGGCTACCAGAGCAGGCCCTGAGTAGTGAGAGACAACAAGCAATCAGTGTCAATGCCTTAGACAACTGAGTGGTGAGAGACAGTTAGAAGTCAGTGGTGAGAGCCAGCCCTGAGTGGTTAGAGACAGCAAGCAGTCAGTGGCAAAGCCTTAGACCACCCAACTACCAGGGCAGGCCCTGAGTGGTTAGAGACAGTCTGCAGACAGTGGCAATGCCTTAGACCTCACAGTCATCAGAGTAGGCCCTCAGTGGTTAGAGACAAGGAGCAGTCAGTGGCAATGCATCAGACCACTCGGCCATCAGGGCAGGCCTTCAGTGGTGAGAGACAGCGAGCAGTCAGTGGCAAAGCCTTAGACCATTCGGCCATCAGGGCAGGCCTTCAGTGGTGAGAGACAGCAAGCAGTCAGTGGCAAAGCCTTAGACCATTCGGCCATCAGGGTAGGCCCTCAGTGGTGAGAGACAGCAAGCAGTCAGTGGCAAAGCCTTCGACCATTCGATCATCAGGGCAGGCCCACAGTGGTTAGAGCCGTTACGAGCCCATTATAACGGGTTCTGAGCCCATAACGGGCCCGTTACGTAACGGGCCCGTCACGGGTCAGTCAATTTAATGGGCCTGTATGACCCCGTCAATTTTTACCTGTGTACATCTCTCCATCACCACTGCTGGGGTTAGAACAGCATTTGGGTCATGTGAAAAAGTTGCCAGTGACTGGGTTTAGGTGGTGTTTTTTTGCCGGGTTTTCAGTTTCTTCCACCACCTACATCCAGCTAGTCATGACCACCCGGCCATCAGGGCAGGCCCACAGTGGTGAAAGACAGCAAGCAGTCAGTGGCAAAGCCTTAGACCACCCAGCTACCAGGGCAGGCCCTGAGTGGTTAGAGACAGTCTGCAGTCAGTGGCAATGCCTTAGACCTCACAGTCATCTGAGTAGGCCCTCAGTGGTTAGAGACAAGGAGCAGTCAGTGGCAATGCATCAGACCACTCAGCCATCAGGGCAGGCCTTCAGTGGTGAGAGACAGCGAGCAGTCAGTGGCAATACCTTAGACCACACGGTCATCAGGGTAGGCCCTCAGTGGTGAGAGATAGCAAGTAGTCAGTGGCAATTCACTAGACCACTCAGCCATCAGGGCAGGCCTTCAGTGGTGAGAGACAGCAAGCAGTCAGTGGCATAGCCTTAGACCATTCGACCATCAGGGTAGGCCCTCAGTATTGAGATGCAGCAAGCAGGCAGTGGCAAAGCCTTAGACCATTCGGCTATCAGGGCAGGCCTTCAGTGGTGAGAGACAGCAAGCAGTCAGTGGCAAAGCCTTAGACCATTCGGCCATCAGGGTAGGCCCTCATTGGTGAGAGACAGCAAGCAGGCAGTGGCAAAGCCTTAGACCATTCGGCCATCAGGGTAGGCCCTCATTGGTGAGAGACAGCAAGCAGTCAGTGGCAAAGCCTTAGACCACTCAGCTATCAGGGCAGGCCTTCAGTGGTGAGAGACAGCAAGCAGTCAGTGGCAAAGCCTTAGACCATTCGGCCATCAGGGTAGGCCCTCATTGGTGAGAGACAGCAAGCAGTCAGTGGCAAAGCCTTAGACCATTCAATCATCAGGGCAGGCCCACAGTGGTGAAAGAGCTGTTACGGGCCCATTATAACGAGTTCTGGGCCCGTCACGGGCCTGTCACGGGTCCGTCAATTTAACCGGCCTGTGTGGCCCCGTCAATTTTTACCTGTGTACATCTCTCCATCACCACTGCTGGGGTTAGAACAGCATTTGGGGCATGTGAAAAAAGTTGCCAGTGACTGGGTTTAGGCGGTGGTTTTTGTCGGGTTTTCATTTTCTTCCACCACCTACATCCAGCTAGTCATGATTCAGCCTATTCATGGCATTCAGTGGCAATGCCTTAGACCACCCGGCCATCAGGGCAGGCCCACAGTGGTGAGAGACAGCAAGCAGTCAGTGGCAAAGCCTTAGACCATTCGGCCATCAGGGCAGGCCCACAGTGGTGAGAGACAGCAAGCAGTCAGTGGCAAAGCCTTAGACCACTCAGCTATCAGGGCAGACCCTCAGTGGTGAGAGACAGCAAGCAGTCAGTGGCAATGCCTAAGTTCACACAGCCACCAGGGCAGGCCCACAGTGGTGAGAGACAGCAAGCAGTCAGTGGCAACAACTTAGACCACCCAGCCATCAGGGCAGGCACACAGTGTTGAGAGACAGCAAGCAGTCAGTGGCAAAGCCTTAGACCACTCAGCTATCAGGGCAGGCCCTCAGTGGTGAGAGACAGCAAGCAGTCAGTGGCAATGCCTAAGATCACACAGCCACCAGGGCAGGCCCACAGTGGTGAGAGACAGCAAGCAGTCAGTGGCAACACCTTAGACCACCCAGCCATCAGGGCTGGCACACAGTGTTGAGAGACAGCAAGCAGTCAGTGGCAATGCCTTGGACCACGCGGCTTTCAGTGCAGGCCCTGAGTGGTGAGACAGTTTGAAGTCAGTGGCAATGGCTTAGACCCCCGGATATCAGGCAGGCCCTCAGTGGTGAGAGACAAGGAGCAGTCAGTGGCAAAGCCTTAGACCATTCGGCCATCAGGACAGGCCCTCAGCAGTGAGAGTAGCATGGTGCAGTAATGCCTTCTTGTTTAAGCTGCTAATACACTCAAGCACTCTTTCTTATTTACAACAAAAGAATTCTTAATCCATGGCCACCAGAACTACGGGGTAGCTTAAGCTTCCTGATTTGTTAGTCACTGTTGCCATCAAGTTCCAACAGTGGGAATGAGTTGTTGTTTTTTTGAAGTATTCAGCAATCCCTACCTGACTGCCTGAATGTATGCACATGTAATATATTCACTGAGTTACCATCTTATCGTTTACATTACAGAGAAACTTGCCCACCAACATGCCCATAACACGACTTGCAGGCTATTTCCTGCATCCAGCTTGTTCAGGTGGATCAGCTGGTTTCATATCCACTTATTTTTATTCAACTAAGCTCATAGCTATACCCTATTTGACATCATTGATATTTTTGCTGCAAAATCACAGGGGAAACACCTCATATGTCCTTATTTTAGCGCACACATTTATGTTTTCATGACAGGATTTGCGCACACTGAACTAAAGGAAGTCAATAAATGCCACTTTCTGACCCCCGCCAATACACATAACAACCAGAACGTCCAGGCCTGCCAGAGGCAGCGTTCCCGAGGGGGTCGACTAGACAGGAAGCACGGCTGTATCACAGTGTGCGATCTTCCTGGCCACTCCACAAGTGGAGTGGCCAGGACGACTGGCAGTGTGGCCATATCCTGTAATGTTATTGCTGGTAAAGATTGGGTATTGAAAAATAACATAATCATGTTTTCTTTCCCTTGGAAATGACATATTCTAGAGTGAAGTGATTTTTATAGAACACACATTCCATGCAGCAAAGCATGCCAAATTTCTAACAGGCTATAAAGTGTTTTTCCGCGTAAAATAACTAAGATGTACGTGTTAAGAGGGCCCGCCCCCGCTAACCATGAAATTCGGACCTCATCTGACTAAAAGCGCATTCAATTCATAAAACAGTGATATCAGTATACATAGATCGCTTTATTCTTTCTTAATAATTTCCATGAATCACTTCATTTCCAATCACGTATTACATTTAGTTATTCCATTACGTCATGTTGGAGCATTAGTTGTAAGACAAAGAATGAATACTTATGCCTGTACACATGGTAGCGACACATACATACAGTGAATCAAACGCACTCCGTCACTAAAGCCAAAACAATTAACAGCTGATGGTCGGAAGCGGCTAAAGACTGTGTATGTGGCGAGAGATGATAATGACAAAGTCACGCAATGATTGCATTAAGTGATCAGCTGCATACCTGATCAAAGCGTGGCCTGCCAAGCTTGAAAGGGGGGTAGTCGCCGTCAGACCGTCGGATCTCTCCCTCTGCAGAGCTGGAAGCCATAGCGAGCTGTGACTCTCGCCACTCAACGACCTTCACCCCTCGCTGACCCCTGCATACTGCCTGTTTCCATGCTGGAGCTGGTTTCTTATTGCTGTGTTTTGATTGGTTGGTGGTAGTGCTCAGAAGGAATCCACGTTTTGTATGTCCGACCCTACAACTACTGCTGTTTCATACAAACGTTACCGTTGCTGTTAACAAAGTCACGTACATGTAGATGGTAGATGAGATAAACTCCCACAGACAGTGTCAGAGTGTACAGTGGTCGTCAGGTTGGTAATCAGGAAGTGGGAATCACGTTTCAAAGACGGTGGTTTACCTTTTTTTCTATAAAGAGGACGAATGCATTTGTCAAACATTTGCAAAAAGTGAAACAGGTCATGATCATGATGTGTCTTCAAATCTCAAAAAAAGTTATGAATAGGCCTAAACAAGAGACAAGTATCGAGCTTAACCACCAAAGAACTGCATTACAGGATGTGGCCACACTGTCAACAGTCTTTGGAAACTCCACTTGTGGAGTCTCCAGGACGATGGCACACTGTGGTACAGCCGTGCTTCCTGTCTAGTCGACCCCATCGGGAACGCTGCCTCTGGCAGGCCCGGACGTTCTGGTTGTTATGTGTATTGGCGGGGGTGTCAACACAAGGAGTGACAGCTTTACAGATTTCCACTCGTTGAAGAAGATTGAGTATAAAAGCATCTTTCTTGGAAATGGCTGCACAAAAGTGGGATATTTATTTAAGGAATTATATGATACAATAGTTAGCAACTTGATGTAGGAGTTCTAGGGCCCTTTAGTAGTCAGAAAGTGGCATTTATTGACTTCCTTTAGTTCAGTGTGCGCAATTCCTGTCATGTGCAAGGTGTAATCTATACTTTATTAACGGATGGAAGTCGACCCTTTAGAGTTTAAACACGAATGTCATGTAACATTAAACGCGATTCTTAAACTTAGTAGAGAAACCGTGAACCACCAGAAAGCGAACCTGCAAATACTAAGACATTTTACCTATCCGTCAAAAAGGGAATTGGTCTTAAAAGGAGAAAGATTTTCAGTCTCCTTGTCAGCCTAAACAAATAATTGTTTATTGCCTGAAAGGTTCTCTAGCGAGTAATAAATCAAAATAGTACCCTTCCATAATACCTTTCCAGTTCCAGTACCCTGGTGCCGTGGTGTTTTTAAAGCCTTGAATGCCATATAAGTAAGATCTTAAAATCAATCCTGAATTTCACAGGAAGCCCGTGCAGATGTTCCAGCACTGGAGTAATGTGTTTGTGCCACTTGGTTCTTATGACTATCCTGGCAGCTTGATTTTGGAGACTTTGCAGTTTAGCCAATGTGTCTTGCTGTATGCCTGATAGAAGGGCATTACAGTAATCGATTTGGGATATAACCAGGTTTTGCATTACTTTCTTTGTAGCATCCTCAGTAAGTAATTTCCTGACTTTGCCAATGTTTCTCAAATGAAAACTAGCTTTTTTCACAACACTATTTACGTGGGAAACCATGGTAAAATTTGAGTCAAACATGGCACCAAGGTTTCGTACTGGTTCTTCTGATACATTGATACGAGTGCCAGCAACATCAAGAGACTGAATGTTCAGTCTTGCCGTTGTTCAACTTGAGCTCCAAGGGATGCTCCAGAGCAGCTGGCAGCATGTAATGCGCCAGCTCTAAACACTACCTAATATAATAATGCTAGGTATCCATTTTAGACTGAGGCAAATATGGAATAACTGTCCTGCCCAAGGACAGACCGAAGTGCTCATGTCGAGAATTGAACCAGTGACCTACTGATTACTAGTCCAACAACTATATAACCCTATATAACATATATGAACACTTGCATAAACTTTTCTGCCACTGATATATTTGGGGGTGATGGTCTTGTCACACGTGAGTCGTACATACAGTCGTAGAAGTCCAAAATCAACAGATTGGACCTGCCGATATATTTCATTGTGGGATGATCCTTTCTCGGCATGTACTGTATTACATCCAAGAACGGAATCAGATACGTCTAAGAAGTTGGTACTAGTTTGTGATCTTGGTCACAAATGAGTACCAATTTTGAAAAGACGCAAGTCAATTTCTTGACTTGCAATTGTCATACGAAATTTGTACAACATTTGTATGAATGTCAAATCTATATTTAGGATGCAAGTCCAATATTTATAGTCGCAATTGTTTCAGGAATATTGTATGCCTGATCAAGCTGCAGATCCAATAACAATTGGCCGGCAGTTACCATACGGAGGTGTCTTTCTTTCATCAAATATCTTGGGGTGTTGTCTCTCTTGTAAAGGATCTGGGGATTATTGTTGTTCTCTTGTCAGAGATCTGGGGATTCTGTCTTTCTTTTGTCAATGATCTGGAGGTGTTGTCTTTCTTTAATCAAAGATCTGAGGGTGTGGTCTTTCTTTCGCCTAAGATCTGGAGGTGTTGTCTTACTCTTGTCAAGGATCTGGAGGTGTTGTCTTTCTTTTACCAAAGGTCTGGAGGGGTTGTCTTTCTCTCTTCAAATATCTGGAGGTGTTGTCTTTCTTTTGCCAAAGATCTGGGGATTGTTGTCTTTCTTTTGTCAAAGATCTGGTGGTGTTATCTTTCTTTCGCCAAAAATCTTGAGGTGTTGTCTTTCTCTTGTCAAGGATCTGGGGGTGTTATCTTTGTTTCGCCAAAGATCTGGGGGTGTTGTTTTTCTCTTGTCAAGGATCTGGGGATTGTTGTCTTTCCCTCGTCAAAGATCTGGGGTAGTTGTCTTTCTCTGGTCAGAGATCTGGGGGTGTTTTCTTTCTTTCGCCAGAGATCTGGTGGTGTTATTGTATTGTATTGTATTGTATATTTATTGACGGCGCTCAAAGGAGCAAAAGTACGATACAAAAATATAAATCAAGTGCAAAACTCTAATACAAAATATAAAGGGGTTCAGAAAAGTTCTGCCCTGAGTATAAAGTAAACTATTAATACACGTAATACAAAATAGAGCACTCAAAAGTGCACTGGGCTACGAGCAAACTGAAATCGAGAGGAAAACACCCAGTGGCCAGAGAGAAGTAAGTTTCATCAGAGACATAGACCCTTACATAGTTATAATCGGGAAAAATTGAGTGTGAACAGATCTAGAAGTGAAACTAAAGTCTTAAGGACAACGTAACAACAAAGAAAAAATTAAACTTAAACTAGAAATCAACAAACTGATTACAGTAATACACTAGTGTGTGAAAGAAAGGCACCAGACCTACATAAGTTGACATAGATAACACACACATTAAGGTAAACAAAACATCCATCTACAGAGTATGTAGTGTTTCAGATGCACACACCTTAAACTACTACACTAACCTAAAGGGTAGGCTATTCACATTAGCCATCGCCTACATAGAGAAAATTACGTCTGCAGATGGGATGACAGGACATACATCGTCACACCAGGGGAGCTAGCACAGAGTTTACAAAGGGGGGGGGGTTCCTTTTACTACAAAGCAGTACCAAAAGAGAATTAGAGAGGGGCAAATTGACTTGATGTTGAGTGGTGCGGCCAGGCCCGGGGGGTAGCTGGCTCCACTCTTCTACTTTTAGCCGATTCCTTGCCTGGCACCGCAAATCTTCCTATACATCCCATATATGGCTTGACCTGTTATACACCAAAACCCATACATATATTCTTCGCACATATCGGGAATTTCACCACCAATGGTCCAGTAAAAAACTTTACTAGGATTATCGGTGACCAAATTCTCCAGCAGTGGGTCATATTCATATAACCTAGTGTACATAAGTCTGCGCTCAGATGCGTGCATAGGGCACTGCATGACCATATGGAATACATTTTCTACCAGATACATGTCGCAATTAGGACAGGCTCGGTTACTATGGCTCATACCCTTTAGTCTAGGGTCGTCACACTTAAGGTAACTTGCATGACAGACTAGTTTAGCCAAATTTTCACACATTCTAATTAATGGCGGGAAGAAATCTGCTACCTTCCACCATGCCATGTATCTGGTATGTCCTACAGCTCCATATAGTAGGTCATTATCCTTATGTATGATCTTAGAAGAATCCCAGAAGACATCTTCTAGCAACCAGGCTTTTTCCCACACGTTTTTAGCCCAGGCTTTCTTTCCACATATTGCGAGATTGCCTTCGATCATATCGGTCACTACTTTCAGTAACCCAAACCTGTTAGCAGTATTTAGCATATCACATGTGGGACTTCTGTATACATTAACAGTTGTATCATTCATGACAAAATCGCGGGAGCGTACACAGAACATCCTCCTGCCTCCTGATGACATTGTCCTCTTTGAGCCTCAAGATTGTCATGATAAACAGCATTTGCTTAATCATAATAAAAGTAGTAACCCTAACCCACCCCAGGCCATAGAAACTACTACTCCTTGGTGACCTGGCTGGGAACCGCTGAAGCCTACGTCCAGTATATATTTGAAAGTCTATTAGGGCATCATAATCGGTTGCAGAGATATGCCAAATCTCGCTCCCGAAAGTTAGTATAGGGATTATGACAGACCAATAGATAATGTTGCAAGTCTTCATGGTAAGGCCGTTCTTTCTAATACCGAGCCCCGCTGTGGCATTAAGTGCCCTCCTAGCCTTAGCTATCTTCTCGCTTACTTGCGAGGCATCATCATTAAATATCATGGACTTAACCCCCACGTGATCATAGTTGCTCCTCTCCGGTACTCTATCTTTACCCAAACAGAAAACCCTATCCGGGGAGTTCCTATAATGATCCCTCTTCCCTTCACCATATATTAAGACAGCAGATTTCTTCGCATTAAAATTGAACCTCCACTTATTACCATAATTGCTGACGATATCAAGCACCCTATCTGTCCTCAGCTTACCCAGACATGCTGTCGCAATGTCGTCCGCGTAGCTAGGGGGACAAGTAGGGATACTATGGACCCCGCAGCAGAGGCCTGATTCCTGCAACGACACGATAAGGGCATTCACAAAGGCGGTATACTTAATCAAAGAGAGGAAACCCCCTTGGTGAATGCCAAACATCTTGAGGTGTTGTCTTTCTCTTGTCAAGGATCTGGGGATTGTCCTTCTCTGGTCAAACATCTGGGGTAGTTGTCTTTCTCTGGTCAAAGATCTGGGGGTGTTGTCTTTTTCTCGTCAAAGATCCAGTGGTGTTGTCTTTCTTTTGCAAGAAATCTGGAGGTGTTTTACTTCTTTTGTCAAAGATCTGTGGGGTGTTGTCTTTCTCTCTTCAAAGATCTGGAGGTGTTGTCTTTCTTTCGCCAACAATCTGGAGGTGTTGTCTTTCTTTTGTCAAAGATCTGGAGGTGTCTTTCTTTCGCCAACAATCTGGAGGTGTTGTCTTTCTTTTGTCAAAGATCTGGAGGTGTCTTTCTTTCGCCAACAATCTGGAGGTGTTGTCTTTCTTTTGTCAAAGATCTGGGGGTGTGGTATTTCTTTCGTCAGAGATCTAGAGGTATTTTCTATTCAATGTCTCTGGATGAATGATGAGACGGAAGATGACATCCCCCTTTTGTATCTTTGAATGTGTGAGATGTTACATTGTAGGGCATTGTACGAATGTCTCGATAATCGCAACACATACATTTTTGACTTGCAATTATTGTGAATGATAATCAGCTCAGGATATCGTATTATGAGTCTTGCGGTGTGACTTCAAATATGTCTATTTTCAAAATCAGAACCTTCCAGTTCTGATTTTAGAATAATCACAATTGGAGCGGATTTCAAAATTGTAAGTCTGTTGGACACACATAAATCTGAAAAACAGTAATATATGTGTCAATCTTCTTTACTTTGAAAATCTTCCAAGACAGTATGCTATTCTTTTGAATGATTTTATTTTCTAATTCTTAAATTGAGTCAAATCAAAACACTTGTACATATTTTATCCTCAATAAAGGTGTTAGGCCAAGTCTCCACACATAACCTGATTTTGTAGTACCATACCTGCCGCCTTTGGAAAAATCTTGGCAATTTAAAAGGTACTGACGATAGTCTTCCCAATATCCTGGGATGGGGGTAAAAGATAAGGTTGCACTTAGACCGGTGAAAATATTCTGTTTCAGTTTGATTTCTTTTTGCTGACAGCAAGGAGGTTGGGACCAAGCAGGTCTGATAGTTTGGGAGAAAGTGGGGAATGGGCAGTATCACATTGCCCCTAGATCCACCATTGGCTACTGCGTGAGGGAACCAGGTACCAGGCGTGAATACCTAATATAATTTACGTTTGTCTTTTAAGGTGGCTGTAACGTTTCCGGTGGAGAGCAGACTTTCCCTCAAATAATGGCGGATTTCTCATTATCTGTACACTAAACCCCTAGCAAACTATATATTTTTAGAAAGCTGAGATTCGAAGGAATACATAGGATATGGATAGGTTGTATGTGCTCCAAATATTTTGACGAAATTGGGGTCAAAACTTTGACTAATCAATTTTCGGTACATCTGTCACGGCTGACGCAAATCTAAGAGCAGGATCTAAGATAATAACCTGATTTTTTAATATGTTGAAAAAAACCTTTGTCTCTAGAAATCTAGACGGGGGTTTTGTAAAATATGGCCCCTAACTTTTTTATGGCCATTTATCTAACAACAATTTAGGAAAAAAAATGCTTTTTTAGTTTCTTGATTTTTGACTCGCTATAACAAATTAACCAGATAAGATATTGCAATATCCCCCTCTAGATCTCTAGAGAACATGCTTTAGAATCTATATATACAAAGTTTGAAGCTAATTAATTAAGGTTTGTGTCTAAATTCACGTCAGCCGTGAGAGTAAAACTATAGAAATCTAAGCTGAGAAAATGGCAATTTTGCGTTTTACACAATTATTGTAACTATGCAATAACTTGCTACTACTTTAATGTGTTTATTTTAGTCCAAGTGGAAAGATAAAGTAACCTTCCATTGTATTTCACAACTGTCAACATTTTTTTCTTCTGAGTTACCTCAAAAATAAGTATAAATAAGCACATTTCTGCAACTGCCTGTAGCCTGTCAACATAGTTGGTATTCTAATTTCGAGAGCCTTCCATATATGGGCATCATGTGACCTCACCCTGGAATCGTGTTTGCATGCAAATGTAATCCATCATAGTTCTAGATTTCTTAATCATTCAAAGAACTGTGCCATCAAAATCAATTTTCGGCTATCTAGTTTGTTATGCTAGCAGCCTATTTGACTGCAAATTTACTGATTTTGCAAATAAAAGCTTGGAGTACTTTATCATTTATCTAAAATAAGCGTGTTGCAGGGCCAAAAGCTTAATACTTTGAAGCTATCACAAGCATAGTTTTCTAACAAAGTGGCTTGTTTTTGTTTATATTTTTGGGCCTTATTCGTTGAAGGGGATATGTACCTCTTTCAATATTCCACTTGGTACCTGAGTACATCAATCTATCTGTTTATGTGGGTGCTCCTATTGAGAATAACTTAATGCTATGGTGTCATGAAGTAAAATAATTTCACAAACCTATTTTGCTGTATCTGCTTCTACTCTAGAGACAATCCAGTGATCCAAGTTAAATAATCCTGAATCAGATAGCTGCATAGTTTCTAAGTTGAGCAACTTATGATCCAAGATAGTTTACAGCAGAATGGGCACTTTCCTTAAGGTCCAACACAATATATTCCTTTGTCTCTACTGCTTGAAGTGCTCAGGGCAAATGACCTTTTCTACCCAGACAGCAGTAAGCCTATGTTTGGCACTTCCTCTCAACTCCCAAAATCCTTGAGGATTATGTGTGACACTACACACTGAGCGGAGACCTGAGGGGATTATGTCCAATTGACACAACACAGATACCTGTATCTATTTCGACAGAACTGAAGCCACAGTGCTAATCAATCACCTAACCCAATTGTTCACCTGTAATTCCAATCGTTTTTGTTTCTCTAACTGACTGACAACATTGTTGTGAAAAATACAATCCAGGCTTCAATTAGTTGATAGCTGAATTATATGGATGTAATTGTACTTATATGGGTGTGATTGTCCCATTTTAGTATTGTTAATTACCCAAAGAGCATGGAGTGTCTGTTCAAGCTGGAGGTATGAGAAGGAATGACTCAACATGCAAAGCCCAAGTTTTCCCATCAAATACACACATTGTATTACCTGTTGCCCAAAAACTGGTATGTTTCCTGTTTTTCTCAGACAGCCGGAGCCACATTTTGATTAAGATTAACCCCAAATACACTATTTTTGAATTAATCAAAACATCATTATCTGTGGTGCCATTCCATTTCCTGCCTCATCTTCACTTGGCAGGTGGGAGGGGCTTATCAGCTAATTAGTCACATGACCAAAACATTGCAGCATGGCTTGAGCCTTCTTTCTGATCCTCAGCTGTCACACAAACAAATTTCACAATTCATGGAGTTTGGAGTGGGGTAGAGGTATGGAGTTTTTTTCATATGTAGGGTAAGACCCGGTTCATTAACATAATAGATATATCTCAAAACAGGCCTTCCCTGAGGACGAAACATTTACGGCCACCTTAAAACAATTGTAAATGATTATTTCATTATGAATTGATTAATCATTACCCTATGATTTACATTCAATCCCCACTTCGTTTCACCAATTCATTACACATGATACACATATTTGTTATAGGGTTTAGGCTGGCTGATGGAGCTTTAGTACTACAGATTGCAAAACCCCTACATGGACATTCATTACTCCTGTCATCAATTTTACTCTTCTGCTTTGCAAGGATCAGACTGATACCGTTGTCTAAAAAAGTGCCCATGATTAAATGAAAGCTACATTTTGAGGTCATGTTTTTTATACCAAAATATCCATCATGGACTTTTATTATTCCTGTCATCAATTTTGCTGTTTCACTTTGTAAGAAGGATCAGACTGAACCCCATGTCTATAAAAGTGCTACATTTAGAGGCTTTGTTTTCATATATGCTGATGGATCAGTCATTGCTGGAAAGACCACAGCCACAGCTGTCATATGTAATGGCTCTAGCATTTAATGTCTTAAAGATGGATCCTCCATATTTTCTGTAGAGTTACATGTTATTTACCTTGATCTTGATCATGCTAAGACATGTTCAATGAGATTATGATTAGAGGCATTTTGTCATATTTCATGACTCAAATCATTCTCTATAAGGCGACGGTTACTTGATTTATTGGTTCCGGGATCCGCCGATCAAAGTGGAATAGACTAGATGGGAAAATAAATGTAATACGTCCACTTTATTTTGTGCTCTGCCGCCAAGTCGTAAGTAGGTACACCAAACCTACAATAGATTTACCATGGATGGTAATAAAACTAAAAAACTACAAGAATATTAGAACCAGAGCAATACAACATTACAATAGCAAAGCAATACAGTGTTGTTGAAATGCAACATCTTATTAAAAATCATTCTTTTAATATTCAAAAATATGGTTTAAGTATGTATTTTAGTACTAGCCAAAAAAATCACTTTATTTTTTTACCTCCCTCCCAACTGTTTGCTTTCTTAGATTTCCGTGTGTTAAGAGAAATTTCTTAAAAATCAACTTTATTTTTAATTAACTCCCTATCGACCCTGTAAAATTGGTCTGGGAAGGATCCAGGAACCAATAAATCAAGTAACTGTCGCCTAAATAATTCATGGCATGGATTATTTGCATCCATTCTGCTAAGGGTGCTGGATCACCGTCACTGATATGTACAATACCTGGGGAATAAGATGTTTTACTGGGTTCCCAGCCATGTTGACTTCAGGGGTAATGAAAGGCCTGATGCTCAGCCAAAAACAGGACATTCTGCTAGGGTGACACATATTTCAAATCATTAAGGAGGTTTTAAGAAAGAAATCATTTATCTTTCAAAGTGCAAGTGGCAGTAACACTGGGATGAAGCAATCAATGATAAACTGTACGCATTTTTAGCCTCTGTTAGGTTTGTGGCCTGGAGGCTCTCAACAGTTATTACATACGAGGAGACTGGTTTGGCAAGGGTTCTAATAATGTTACATCCATTCAACTAACATTTTTGTCTAAAGGACGTATGATGCTCCAGAGGGCATTCACTGTGATCGCTCTCTGAAGCATATTTCAATTGATTGTGTAAATTTTGTACATATCATAAACATATTTCATAGTGAAGAGTTCATAAGAACATTTTGATAGTCCCACCAGACTGTATTTTATCTTATTAAGATGAGGTAGTTTTAATGCTTATTGAATCTTTTTAAATTATTCAAGGTTGACTATGAATTATCTCTACCTTTTAAATTGATATATTCTATCTTATTTCGAACATCCTTATCTATTTATTTCTTTGCATTGTTTTTCAACAATGACAACCCAGCAAGGGGCACATCCTATTGGCTTGCTCAATGGTGTGCAATAGGGGCTGGCACCTCTTGGCGAACCCTACACTGGTATGGCACTTTGCTGGCCTTACAAAAGAAGGGGGATGTGTGGGTCTGTCTATGGATACCATGAATCTAAAGGATCTCTTTGTTCTCTTTGGATATAAAAGCTCTGCTCTTACTCTCCCTCTTTTTCTTCTTGCACGTAGAATTATTATGCTTTCTCATTGTTCTTCAACAATAACAAAGGACCACTTTCTTTGGTAATATTTCATGACACTAAATGGCCTTGGTGTGCCGATGTGCCTTAAAACCCTCATTCATTCATTCATGTCCTTTAACAATGACAAAGCACTGCTTAGTAATCTTTATGGCACTGTATGGCCTGTGTGCCAATGTGCTTTGAAGTCATCATTTATTCATATTACGTCCTGCCCAAGGACAGCTGTCCTGTCTGGCCTGGCGGGGCGGGAGCATAGCGGCCTCTGATAGGATAACTGGACTAGGCCAGATCCAGGTACCAAAGTATGGACAGCTAGCTTAAACCTTTTTAAAGCATTTCTATGCAAAAATTCTCCACTTGCCTCCAATAAACAGATATACCTTGCTCAGAAAGAATAGGCCTGCTCGGAGTAGCAGGCATATATGTTTTATTTTTGTTTAGAAATTCTGCAATTAACCCTATATCAGCAGATTAACCCCGTATGCCACCTTAGGTGATGGGAAAATGGGATGAGGTACATTTTTGTTCATTTTTCCTTTCTCAGTCATTGGAAGCAATGGTCAAACAAACAGAAATACATGGTGAAATCTCTAACCTTAAGACACTGCCTTCTTTTTACCAGTGGATGAAATAACCGTATCATAATTTAAACTTTAACATTGGTGAAACACCCCTAGCAGTCCTTGCTCAGTGGATTGGACCAATTGGACAGGTATGAAGCCCCAGAACTCTTGGCGAATAAACTTTCAGGTACCTTGTGAACGAAGGCACAGAGAAAAAACATATTCTCTTCCCCATTAATTAAGTTGTTTCTATAAATAATCCAGGTGATCACTTTACTTGTTGAATTACAAAAAGAAAAGGTTTTGGAATGATATAATAAAGGGGAAATAGTCAACGATAATGGGTATGCCATTGGAATGTGGATAAGTAAAACAGAATGAACAGCAACATATCTGCATCAAGAACAGTTGATGATTTAATCAGTATATACATCATGATACAGTCAAAATGAAAAAAGGATCTCTCTTTAACATATTTTTTATTTAACTTAAGATGACAGTTGATGTATAAAGTTGCACCCAGCATACAGTATTATTTAGTGACCTCACGGTGAAAGGAATTTTAATACAGGAAGAAAATCAATTGAAACTGTGCTTTACTTTAGACAAACGCTATGCATGAAAGACTTAAAAGTATATGACACAGATACTAGAAAGAATCAAATTTATAAAATGAAAAGAGACAAATTTCTCAAATAGAATAAATGTATGTCAGTTATATCATGAGAAAAACATTTATGCACACACGCATACATAGATATACAAATACATACATCCGTTCATACATACTCACACATGGACTTACATATATATGTATGTATGGATGGATTTATTGACACCAGCAGCAATCAAATGGTATGTATTGGGAATAGATCCGTTATCTAACAGCCAGTGTGGCTCAGGAAATTTCATGTCCCAGGTACAAGTGAACAAATGCGATTTAATCCATTAATGCTTGCAACGGCGAAAACCAGCCTGACTATTTTGGTGAAATCTTTTAGTTCACAGCATATTTTGGAAAATATTTCAGGGCGGAATGTATCGTAGGCACTGCTAACAAATCTCTTTCAATTTTCTCATTAATTCATACTTAATCTAAAAGTTATTGTGAACAGTTTTCAGAGTAGCACTTAGCCATTAACGGGTTAATGAGTTAAGTATTGCAGCACATAGAGAACTATGCATCTTTCTGGTGTGTTGAACTGCTTATGAATGCCTAAACCCAACAGGATTTCTTATCTAAAATACTAAGTTCTTAAAAAGCATTCAGTCTCAAAATGGCGAAGGTATGAGTTAGAACCTGTATACCATAGGATACAAAACACAGATATCAAATGGGAAAATGTATCATTTAACATCTGCTTTAGCAATACTGCTTCATGATAAAATGTACTTATTAGTTACTGCTACCTGGATATTTCCATAGAAGACAGTTCGCCACTTTTAGCAAACTTTCTGAAGTTGATAGTGTCAAAGTTAACAAGCTAAGGTTTCTTGAAGACAGGTAGTATGGTTAGAAAGAGTGTTAAGATAATGTTTGGTACCACGGTCATAACCTATTGTGAACTTTTGGAAGTTGGCAATCACTAGATGAAGAGAAATTGAAAGTTTATTACACATGGCATTTCATGATATAATGCAAAAGTAAGTGTTTATCACACATTAACTTCCAGTATTAACTACTGCCATTTAGTGGTATACCTCGGTGCATTTATCCTCATATCGCTGCCCCATCTCTTATTCTATAAACCAATTAATTCACTAATGAATTATAGGATGATATCATACACGCATCAACCCCAAAGCAAACCCTATTCAATCATTCCATGTTACCGTATATTACCCTTATGCTCTTACCTTATCATTGATTTTAGTCAGATTTCTACTAGATTATATACATCTGATCATGCGACTAGCTCTGAATACACTCTGCTGATGCGGATGTTGGTATGCAGCTGCTGTTAAACTAGCGATATACTTAGTACTCATATTTGCCACCAGGAGTATTTATTTCATCATCCTTGCCACTGGAGTATAATGAACCAATCCCAGCCATGGCAGCAGTTTGGTCTCAAAACGTTAAAGGACAATTACACTATAAATAAACATTAGATCAAATAGTGCCTTCAGGTATACTCTACTTGAATCCAAGCCCCATATACTACCCACACCATATCAGAAGAACACTGATGTTAAAACAGCCTAAGCACACAGGAAGCAAGGTCTCTGGGGGCAGCCATATTTAGCACATATGAAGCCACATGCTCATACCAAGCCTGGACAAGCTGGAGAACAGCGGTCACTGTCAGGGCTACTTCTGCACATCTTGATGTGCATTCATATATTCACCCTCTACATAATGGTCAAACACAAGGCTCGAATTAACTTTAACTTTCCCCTTGTTGAACATAGTGTAGGTACAGGGGATGGATTCTCATTTATTTGAACCAGAGAGTACTGCATGTTTGATAGAGTTCAGCTTCTTCAGAGAATAGTGACATAGAGAGTAATGAGGACTTATACCGAGTTTCAAAATACTCTTTGGCGTGCTTGTGGACTGTGTAGTTTTGTGTCCAAGAAAGAGAATGTGTACCGCACTGAACAGACATTTTTCAAGATAAACTGGTGCAGACACGCGCTGATTGCTAGGCGAATCAGAATGATTTGATAAGGTCTGTCTTGGCCCAGTAGTTTTGGCTACATGAGGTGATGAATTTATGCAAAATAAAGGAATAAGGGCAAGGCACCAGAGTAAATTTTATGTGAAAATCTACTTTTCATAAAATACAGATACATTGATACATTGTTTCATTTTACGGTTTAGGCTGATTTGGTGGATTGAGTCATGCATTCCCCCTTCTCTCTGCAATACAAACATCTTTTATGTAGTTAACTTGCATAGATAATATGAACATACAGAATAGTATCAATTCATTTTAAAATAATAAAATTTTGGAAATACACATTCTTTGTTTATTTTTTCTCCACAGCTTCTATACGCAGCAAAATGTGTTTGTTGAACATTATTATGCTCCCAGTGGACAAAGAGCATGCAGCCATGTGTTCAGGTCGATATCAGCCTCTGGCTGTCAGATAGAGTATTGCAGTGTATTGTGGGGAAATGCTACCCCCCCCCCCCCCCCCCACACCCCATGTAGCCTTTTGCTGGGAGGACTGGTGGTGGAGGGGTGATAATAAAAAGCAATTCTACAGGTAGGAAAGCCAAACAGCATTCAGACGTATTGGGAAGGTGAATGACACTAATCATACCCAGTATAAAAGAGCCTGATAGTGTAGTTGTCCTTTAACTAAAGCAACAGCCACGTATACCCTTCCTTACCTTATACATACAGTCACATAATGATTAGACAAGAGTGAGCACCAACAATGACCCACTATATGGCCTACAGGCCCTTGTGGATGTATGTCTGTGACCTTTAGATCAAAGATCAGTGTATGGGTTATAGTTATGCAGGAATATTTACAAGTTTGAGCAAATGACCTTATACCCCTGTATCATACAATCATTGATGATTTCCTAAGACTAAAAAGAGTATTCATTTCATTTATGAAAGTATTTTGATCAATCTCCTCAGGGAATTATAAAAATTTAGTTTTACATAAATGAAAATATCATCTTTGTTTGAGTATTCTTAAGCATGGTACAACTACGCTTCCATTCCAATGTATTCTTTGTGTGGGTATGCCATGGAATATCATCTCATAATGCTAGATTTCACCAGTGCTCTACTTGCTCCTTTTTCAGGTACGTGCATGATTTACACTTTACCATCTCTTACCCAGAGCAACCTGGTTGTCTCGACGTATGGTCTTTATTTCATCTTTGTAAAATAAGTGTGAATGTACACTCATTCCCTTGAAGAATGCTTTTCCCCAGAATACTTTGAAAGAATGTAGTTAGAAAGATACTGTCCAATTGTCATGCCACCTTCTTGTTGATACAGGTATGAAGGAGTGGACTCTTCCTCTTCCACATATCGTCCTTCCCTCAGCTATGTATAGCAGACTCCCATGGGGATGGAGCTTTCCAGATATTGGTTGGAGTAGATCTTTTAGATCTCTGGATCATGTGTAGTAGCCTCCTCTGTCCACTGACAGCTCCTGCCAAAAGGCTCAAATATCCCTTATGCCTGCACAGTTCATCAACAATCATTTCGGAGAACACATCATCGTTACAAATTCTGAAAGGACAAAATAAAATCATTTTACCAAAATCATGACCCTCAAGGTAAAAGATAATAATAATCTAAGTGTGTACACTAGATGGATATTTCAAGCTTTCTGATAATCAATGGTTATCATTACTTTATACAATGTTTGTTAAAGCCACATAACATAATCATATAGTAGCAACAGTTGCAGTGGTAGTGGTAGGAGAAGGAGGTGGGTTTGTAATAGTAGTAGTGTTATGTTGTTGCTAGTGTTATCAACATCATCGTGGTAGTAGTAGTAGTAGTAGTAGTAGTTAGTGTTGGTGGTATTAGTAATAGTAGTAGGAGCAGTAGTAGAAAAAGTTGTAGAAGTAGTAGCAGCAGCAGCATCAGAAGTAGTAGCATCATTGCATTCATCATCGTGAACATTAAGGATGGAGTGTGTTGACCAACCTTCATAGTTGACCTGTCCGTCGCCGTCGATGTCGGCTTCTTTGATCATATCGTCTACCTCCTCGTCCGTCAGCCTCTCTCCCAGACTGGTCATCACGTGACGCAGCTCCGCCGAGCTGATGTAGCCGTTGCCGTCCTTATCAAACACCTTGAAGGCCTCTCTGAGTGTATCCTCCGTGTCCTTCTGGCTGCAGTCTCTCATCATCACCTGTAGGAACTCCGGGAACTCGACCGTACCACTACCTGAACGATACAGACAAACAACAACATATAGAAACAACTATTTCAGAGTATCCTTCGTGTCCTTCTGGCTGCAGTCTCTCATCATCACCTGTAGAAACTCAGGGAACTCGACCGTACCACTACCTGAACGATACAGACAAACAACAACATATAGATACAACTATATCAGAGTATCCTTCGTGGCCTTCTGGCTGCAGTCTCTCATCATCACCTGTAGAAACTCAGGGAACTCCACAGTACCACTACCTACTCAATACATACAAACAACAACATATAGAAACAACTACTTCTAAGTAGATGAACTAAATAACGCTTTTGGTAGAAATTGCATCTGTATTTATGACCCTTTTTAGAGTAACTTAGGAATTAAGAATTACCAAAATATTTAAAGAAGAGTGAGTGTTTTGATTACCATTTCTCCCTCAAATCTTTTTACAAATGCCTTCATGACTGAACGATTTTACCAATACGATTAGGTCTTACGATTTAGCCACTAAAACTAGGTAGCTAGCACATACAGCTGGCAGTTAGTTATATAGAGCCGTGTATAATGCGCTGGTCATAAATGAATGTCCTTCCATATGCCCCAAAACAGAAAGTGAAAATGTTGTGGAGTTACAAGAGCTCTGCTTAGTATAGGCACTACACAACGACTTCGCATATACCAGGTGCTACCAAGAGTATGAGAGTGTAGTGCGACGAGGAGCCGTATTTTCTATGTGACTGGTTTTACCGCTGAGGGCAAGCAGCCTTGATATCCGTATGTAACTGTTTAAAGATTTGGCCAGCCAGGGCATTTGGTATCACATACTAGTACCATAATGGCACCACTCATCTTTTGTCTGGCCTGTTTCTTTGTCATTAAGGGATTCGTTTAGCCGACAGCAACAACAGTTTTCATTGTTTGCAGACACAAGTTCATGTATTCAAAATGCATTTCTTCAAATGATTTTGTCGAAACAGGTAGACAAAATGTAGACCAGGTGGGCACGCCGAGCACAGGTGATATTAAACACAACCTGACAAGTAAACATTTAACTCACAGTATGTGCAATAGATGGCGCTATCAGTTAACAGTACGAGCATACTTATCAACTTAAACCAGACCTGTTGACATGGGTTTATTCATGGGATTACTAAAGAAATAAAGGTTCATTCCGAGATATTGGTATATCCATTTCTAAGGGTATTAAGGAGTGAAAGGTATCCGGTTTTCTTTTCAATCTGACTTTGTTACAAAGTTATCATGTAAGCTAGTAATCAGGGAAAATACACACTTTTTCTCATTCTCAATTAAAATATACGAAAGCAAGGGCAATTAATTTCGAACGTAACCAAAACATAAACCACATGAGCAAACTTTATATGAAGTTTAGCTGTGGAGGGTTTAAATTGGTTATTAGTGCTTTGTGTAGATAATAACCACTAAGGATCATAATAACCCAAGGTCATCGTCCGATGGAAATTATTCTCACGATTGAATGTATGTATGGTACCATTTCTATTAGGTTAAGATGACGTACGTATCTGCATTGCAGAACTAGCGCAACCCAGACTTGGCCCTGTAATGTTCTAATGGGTGTTGAGGGGTAGGGTGGCCGTGTCCCCCATAGACTGACGCACTCAGATACCTTTTACGTACGTATGCTGCATATGCCCCACTATGCTTAAGTAGGCTGTTTACCCATACCATAGCAGGGGCGACCTGGCGAGGGCATTGACGTACCTATGAGGGCCGTATCCTGGTCCACTGAATACCCGTCATCGCCATGATAAATAACTCCCCGCTACTCAAATATGCCACAAATCACCGCCCAGCTCCGAGAGGTAAATTATAGTAGTGAAGGAAATCATGCACGACCTTGTGATAGTGCAGCTACTATCAGAGACCATAGATACTGCCTGCAGTTATTACTCTGTACGTATCCCATTAAAAACTGACATGGAGAGAGAGAGAGAGAGAGAGAGAGAGAGAGAGAGAGAGAGAGAGAGGGGTGGAATGAGAGAGCTACAGTACTATCCCTTCCAGTGCTGGGGCTACCTTCGTACAAAGAATAACGAATAACGACTTTTGAAAACCATCTAAACCGTGTCATGTTAGTATATATTGGATAGCTTTCGCTGAGTACTCTCTCATGAGTACCCATGTGCCAGGGTTTCAGTAATTTTTCCAGTTAGTTTGCATCATTTTGTAATGGCCAGATTAGCCAACAGCAGCATAAGGGCTAAGTATATAGAGCAGTTCCACAGTGAATCTATTGAACATTGCTGGTGCTGTCTCTGATGTCAAAAGCAGTAACACAGGTGCGACATCCCACATACAACATACTACACATTACTTATCCAAATAACAAACCTGCCTCAAATTGATACATGCACCACAGAGTGTCTGATTTCATAAGCATCTAAGCGGTCGCCAAAGCAAATGGCAAACAAGCTTAGTGATAGGAGTACAAAGATAACATGACTTTCGAAGCGAAAAATTAGTTTATTTCAATGTGGCTGCGCCTGTGGCCGAGTGGTCTAACGCATGGCAAATTCTGTGCTAGCTGTAAGTTAGTGGGCTCGAATTCCGCATGAATCACATCAGGGCTCGAGGAAGTAGTCAGGGTTTATTACGGGAACAAAGAAACACGATTCAGCTTAGAACAGAAGAAATTTATGTGTTATTATTCCATTGGATTCTATTACGCAGGTGCACCAATGCCTAATTGTATACTTTGAGCGAGCTTCACGTATTAAATTTCCAACCAACTATATATATATATATATATATATATATATATATATATATATATATATATATATATATATATATATATATATATATATATATATATATATATATATATATATATATATACTAGTATATAATTTGGATTTTCGTTTTTCGTTCCTTTTTTTGTCATATTGCTGATGAGTTGTACCCGTAGATAACCACCACCTACCCCAATGTCAGTGGCAACTTTCTTACAGCCCTGGTGGGATTCGAAGCCGAACAGTGGTGAGAGACATGGATATGTTCTTATCGAAAGTGCTCAGAGATTATATCCTTCTTACCGTCAATGTCTATTTCTCGTATCATTTCTTTGAGCTCCGCTTCAGTAGGCTTCTGTCCCAGTGATCTGAGGACAGTGCCCAATTCCTGGGTACAGATCTTCCCATCTCCGTCTTTGTCAAACAAGGAAAAGGCCTCTTGGAATTCTGCAACAAACAAGAGCAATTGATGTCATAACTGAGTTACTTTCTTCATAGTCCCAGCTGCCCTTAGCCTAGTCAGCGCTGTTGATTTAGCGGATTTTAGCGGCCTTAAAAGAACAAACTACAAGGAGATACTTTGTGTACAAAAGTATATATAAAGGGGCATATTTGAAAGAGAATTAATGTTATTTTGAGCTAAGTTCCGAATTTTTTCATTATCAAGTTATTTCAATTCCGATGGCATTTATCAAAGAAGATTTGAGCATGGATGGGTTAAACCAAGGCGGCGTTCATCAGACATGATTAATTCTCTTTGATTTCAGAGCAATTTCCTAAGCAAGTTCCATGCCCGCCGACTGCATGCTATAGCGACCGCCACACGTGTTGCAGTCCCTATTATCACTGTTCCTTTGTTTAACATTCAGGCACAGAATAGGGATTCAGCCCACATCCCCACCCACTTCTCGTAGAATCAAAGAATCTCAACCCATGTGCACATAGACTATATGTCAAATCTGACGGCTTCAGCTGCAATTATGAACCTGCTCCTACAGAAGCCGTAAACTTGTCTATGTCAAATTTGACGACTTTATGTACAATTCATGAAAGAGAGTATTGTTTGAATATCAATGTTGGGTAAGAAATTACCTGATCCAACAGAAATCGCTTAAAGTTGGTTAGACAACTCTCAAAGTATAGCTCTGTCATTACGATATCCACAAGTGTAGTGTGTATCAGAGTGTTCGCTTCAGACATGAATGGGTGTATGTCCAATTATCTACCACTCACCTGCGCGGCCCATTCCTGGCAGCAGGTGTAGTGTTCCTCAGAGGTATATAATACCTATTGTTTCCTGTGATTGAGCTTTAACCCAGCTATGATTAAGAGCATGCTTAAAAGGCGGTTGACAATCGTTGGCACATAACGATTATGAACATATACGAATATGAGACGCGTTTATGAAAAAGGACAGAGTCAAAATTGCAAAGAGATTGCAGAAGTTTGGTCTGAAGGTGTCCTGGATAAATACTATAAAAAGTAGGTTGATCATTCTGACAGATTGGCCACATAATTGATTGTATAAATGCAAAAAACACAAAAATTAGTGTAACTCCACAGCGGAATATATACCATTGAAATGTTGTTTAGAATAAAAACAATAACTTCTTCAGTATGCTCACTATGTAAACACACAGCGGAAACACTAGAACGTGCCTTTATAGAATGGTATAGTATTGGATTTTCGTGGCGAGAGATATAAAGTTGGATAACTGAATATTATGAAACAGAAATGTGTAAACTTGATCACCAGTTGGTGTCTATTTAGTATTTTCTCTATATATCATATATATCTCTATATATCATATATATTTGAAATTTAAAAAAACGTGCGTTTTGATGAAATTATAAACAGGTTTTAAGCAACAAAGTCCTTAAATGTACGACTATTTCGAATTGGGATTTAGATATTGGTATTTCATTCAAGCCGATTTCTTAAGGTGGAGAAAAACCGGGGAAGTCATCGCCTGACCTGTAGTCACTGGCAACATTTTCGCATGCCTCGAGCCGATTCTAACCATATAAGAGCATCTAATTAGATATCCTCGTAATAGTTTTGTACTTAGTGACCAGACTCCAGGACAAGACTCGGCGTGAAAGAGTTATAATCTCCAAACAGCAGACGATCACTTTCCTGGCTTCCCGCAAAAACCTAAAAACGACTACATTTGCTGCGCGTAGCCCCAGCATCAAATATGTAACTGATTAAATGTTTTTGATAATTGTAGGCGACAACCAGTGACCTCGTCGAAAAAGACAAACACACATACATTCCATTCGGTCATGTGGTATTTGATGGAGTGGTTTCTGGGTTCAACTCCATCACTGTTGATATAAAACACGTGTTCTATCAACTCTCGTGTTATGTTGATTTCATCACTGGTATCAGCGGCTATAGAAACCTGCCACCACGTTCCTCTACCGTGGATTGGAAGTGCCGGCCTAGCAGAAACATGAGCGTCATGGAATGCAGGGGAGCCTGATCCAAGACTATCACATGGAGGGGTTCTGCTGTCTGCAGATCTCGCAGTGTGAACTGGGGTGAGGGCCACAGGGATCCGCAGATATAGCCAGCTTGCAGCCAGAATGCGAGAGACCAGCCGTCAATGACCCGGGTGCAGCACTGATTGCACTGCAAGCGTGTTAGCCAAGCTGGGCACCACAAGTGTGTGTCTACTGCGCACTGGAACTACAGTGAGTGTACGCTGCTTGGCCCATGACTACTGCATTTCCCTGTTATCTGTTATCCAGGTGTAATGCAACATGCATGCCCAATGCTCTACATATACTTGGCTCATGACTACTGCATTTCCCTGTTATCTGTTATCCAGGTGTAATGCAACATGCATGCCCAATGCTTGACATATACTTGGCTCATGACTGCTTCATCTCCCTGTTATCTGTTATCCAGGTGTAATGCAACATGCATGCCCAATGCTTGACATATACTTGGCTCATGACTGCTGCTTCTCCCTGTTATCTTTCTTCCAGGTCTGAGCAAAGTGGCCAATGCTTTGTAATGGACCTGCATCCGGACAATTGGATGCAGCGACTGATTATCACTGGTATAGTACCCCTCACTAATACTATAAGGAGCAGTTCTCCTCATGTCTGTGGTCTCGTGTGGAGAATCACGTGACCTTCTTATCCCTCAGTTGCTGGTCCTGGGTCAACCGTGCAGCTGTTCTATATCTCAGTCAAGTAGACGAATGCAATTAATATGGTTTCCGGTCCATATGTAAATGATTTCCCGTGCGTCAAATATTCGTCTCATCAAGTTCACCGTTTACTTAGGGTTTATTTAACATATTCATCTTAACAGTAACCCCCCCCCCCCCCTAAAAATTAGAATAGTGATAGATAAGTTTATCAATAAACGTGAATAAATAAATGAATATAACAAAAATGAAATTAATAATAATAATAGTAATGATAATGATAATAATAATAATTGTAATAATAGTAATGATTATAATGATAATATTCGGGATATTCATACGGCCAAAGTTTATAACTAAAAGTAGTGATAAACCACAGTCCATAGCGGTATATTACAGTCGTATGTCACTTTTCAGACTCAATAATTAACAAATATTCATTCATAAAATGTCCACTTTGACATACATTATACAAATATGCCATGCCAGTGGGGGTAACATGATGGAATGTTTCCCCGAGGGAGGATGGTTTTCCCAAGGGCGGAGCCCGAGGGAAAACCATCCTCCCGAGGGGAGACATTCCATCATGTTACCCCCACTGGCATGGCTTATTTGTTTTATCATACTGAACAAACCCCATTTGTAATTTAAACAAAGCAAGGTCACAGATGACTGGTGATTCACACATTCCCCGCTAGGTGTCGCTAGTGGCAACGGGCAACATGAAGCCCTCACTGATGGCATCAGGCAACATGATGATTGTTCACTGTTAAGTCAGCCAATCACGGCTTACGATCTTCAAGTGAGGTATGATAATATATAATGCAATTTTGGAATTCCCACGTTGGCGTCCGATATGGAAAATCAGATGTACGTCAGTTTGTACAAGACTGCCCTCGCTTATCACATACCATTGAACGTTGATGACTTTGAATACCGAACACCAGACATCTAATGAAGGTGAATACCAAACTGACGTGACACTCTCTGACCTTTCACTATGGCCGAGAAAGGGCCAACATTGGGACATGGCCCAGTATCTTTGGAGGGCGAGACCACAATTTTAAGAGGGATGACATGATAACATATCTTTGCCTTTCTGATGACCGAACTAGCACCCATATGAAGATCAAAACCACATTATTAGGTAGATTTCAATGAGTAGGTGTGATTTTAAAAAGATCACCCTCACCTCTGCTTTCGTTACAAAATTATATCCGATTTTCGAAATCCACGATGACCTTTGGCCTCAAAAATTCATGTTTGCCAGTAGAAGAGAAGAAAAAACATATTTTGCCTTCAACCCTGACAAAAATAATCATTTTTCTAGTTTTTGTGCCACTTTTTCTGCAGTGCAAATATTTTCTGTAGTACCTTTCTCAAAATCGTATACCCGGTAAGAACAGATTTTTTTATTTTCACTCAATTTTGAGGAGAAAGTGTGATTGAAAGAGAGGTATGCTGAGAAAAAATTCTAATGCCATTTCAAGGTCATTCAATGTCAATTGGGTTTTTGAATCCCCATTGGTTACACACATTGAAGGCTGTCGGCCATGCATGAAGAGAAAGGTGTTCTTCGTTTATCAAAAACCATTCTCTCGCGAGATTCTCGTTCTACTGGCATTCTCTGCCGATAGAGGTCGCGTCACTTGTTCAAGTAAAGTGACCTCTATCGGCTGAGAATGGGCCGCCATGTTGGAAGTAGTCCCCCTCCCACAACATCTGAACGAAAGAGCTTAGCTCATGTCAGGCGACCTCTATCGGCGGAGAATACTCTCTGACAGGTGTGAATGTCGAGCTCGGGCACCGATGGCGGCTGGTTGTTGTTTAAGGTGCGACCATTGCTCCTCGCGCCGCGCCACCTGGTGTCGGCCTGACGAGACGGTTTATGGGCCTCAGGAAAGCTCACCTGCTAATTGCTCCTCCGTGAAGGTCTTGGGGTCAGCAGCCTGCAAAGACAAGAGGAGAGCGGCACATAAATGTCACAGTCTGGGAAAGGGCGCCGGCTGACGTAAATAGAGGGGCTGTCTGTGGACGTGCACGTGCTCAAACACCTTACATTTCACATTAACCCATCAGCATCTAAACTGTACACGTGGTAGAAGGCTGGTAACTGCGGCATAGGTCACATCGCGAAGAGATAAAAACCTGGAACCTGGAAAATAAAAGAGTGTTCCTCCTCGTCACAAGAAACCTAAGGGGTCTTTCAGGTGCAGAAGCCCCATGTGAAGCCCTCCACAACGCCGCACGTTTATAAAGCGGCCAGGCCAACCACCAAATGGGGATCCAGCGGAGACAGGAACCTGCGACCTGAGCTTGGGAGCCAGACGTAGTAAGTTAGTAACCACTAGGACACCAGGGCAGATATCTACACATGAGCTCATGCATTTCAAATTGTCGGATAGGGGAGCTATTTTAAAAAATAATTTCATTGATGTTGTTCCTGTTGGGTTTGAAAAACCTTTATAGAATATATTTCAAATAGTACTCGAATTGATTTTTCAGGTGGCAAGGCCATGTCTGTACACTAGGTGCATAAGGGTTAACCCACTCGTGACTAGATAGTGACAGTCCCTTGAAAGTTAGCCACTGAATCCATGATACATTTGGAAAATGCTAATGAACAAAGCATACGTCCAAATGATATTTGACAGAAAAGTGTTATGTTTGTTCTTCATATTTATCCGTCTAATATTTCCCAAACTATGTTATATATATATATATATATATATATATATATATATATATATATATATATATATATATATATATATATATATATATATATATATATATATATATATATATATATATATATATATATATATTTATATATATATACATATATATATACATATATATATATATATATATATATATATATATATATATATATATATATATATATATATATATATATATATATATATATATATATATATATATATATATATGCATGCATGCATGCATGCATGCATGCATACATACATACATACATACATACATACATACAATAACATACATACATATATGACAATTATGGCCTAGTTAATGTGTACATCCGCGGTAGACAGACCTGAAGTAGTGCACAGAAGGGTAAAAGTGCTTCGCAACGTGAACAATCAAAATAATGGTATACTTCTTCAAACATGTTTTGGGGGGATACAACCTTGGGAAAATAATGAAATACCCAACCATAGTGGTACTACGAAACACATAATACAACATGTAACTGATTCACTCTTTATGTCTGTTATCGAAAATGGAATGCATCGCGTGGCCTGATAGACGCTTGGTCTAAGGCGCTGCTACTGATTGCTCGCTGCCTCTCACCACTGCGCGGGTTCGAATTATACCCGGGGCATGGGAGAAGGTTGCCAGTGTCTAGGGGTCACGTGGTCACTTTCGCCGGTCATTCCTGTTTCCCCACCACTCACAGTTGGCTAGTCAAGACAGCAATATGGCAGATCGGCGAAATTCCAAACTCCAGAGTATAGGATCATGAGGGATATGAGGTATGAACAATCTCTCCCACAGTCGTCGGCATCTAACATTGTACTCATTTAGTATATCGACGCCGTCCACTACACATAACTGATGTGCCAACATTCTGGAGGAGACTACCCCCATGGCAGGGTGGTTCAATTATAATCTCTCCATCAAGCCAATCTATAGTTCTATTCATCTATCTAAATAGTTATTATTCATTTATTTATTCATAATTCACATTATCATTTATTCATTCATTCGTTGATGTATTCATTCATTCAATATATTCATTCATTAATTCATTTATTCGGTTGTTTGTTGACGAATTCCCTTAGGGAAACGATTATTTTTTATATGGATTTCTACACCATAAACTACTGAGTTCCCATGGTTGGGCTTACGTAGATGGGCACAAAAGGTGAGATCCCTGTTCTGAATATGAGATATCACGACACTCATCTCCGTGGCCTGGCGGTTAATGACCAGAGATTTACGACCCTCTGCGCAAACAATAGAGCACCAGAGTAAGTGCATATTTGATCCAGGTGATGAGAGACCAAGATAGCACTGATTGCATGGAAATGCTCCAGCAACGAGGAGTACTACTCCATACACGTAGAATCTCAACCCTGCGCCCAGCCACTGTCTAGTAGTAGTAGTAGTAGTAGTAGTAGTAGTAGTAGTAGTAGTAGTAGTAGTAGTAGTAGTAGTAGTAGTAGTAGTAGTAGTTGTTGTTGTTGTTGTTGTAGTAGTAGTAGCTGTAGCAGTAGCAGTAGTAGTAGTAGTAGTAGTAGTAGTAGTAGTAGTAGTAGTAGTAGTAGTAGTAGTAGTGTAGTAATAGTAGTAGTAGCAGCAGCCGAAGCAGCAGCAGCAGCAGTAGTAGTAGTAGTAGTAGTAGTAGTAGTAGTAGTAGTAGTAGTAGTGGCAGCAGCAGCAGAAGCAGCAGTAGTAGTAGTAGTAGTAGTAGTAGTAGTAGTAGTAGTAGTAGTAGTAGTGGTAGTAGTAGTAGCAGCAGCAGCCGAAGCAGCAGCAGTAGTAGTAGTAGTAGTAGTAGTAGTAGTAGTAGTAGTAGTAGTAGTAGTGGCAGCAGCAGCAGCAGCAGTAGTAGTAGTAGTAGTAGTAGTAGTAGTAGTAGTAGTAGTAGTAGTAGTAGTAGTAGTAGTAGTAGTAGTAGTAGTAATAGTAGTAGTAGTAGTAGTAGTAGTAGTAATAGTAGTAGTAGTAGTAGTAGTAGTAGTAGTAGTAGTAGTAGTAGTAGTAGTAGTAGTAGACACATTCCCCTTTTCATAAGGTCACGTAACATTTCCTTTGGCATTCATCTCAAATATCCTTTCTATAAAGACTACAACAGCGATCTTGCCTGTACATTTATGATGTATTGAATAACCATCGAAAACCAATACATGCTCAATGTGGGTGAACTTGATTCGTAGGGTCTAAAATATGATATTAAATAACGGGATCGGATGACGTACTCGTCCAATGTGTAAAGTTTACTTTTCAATGTACGAAAGGTTTTCGATCAGGCCAGGTATGATTGAAATAAGAGAGCTACTCACCCACATCGCACTTTCTATGTGCATTCTGAAGCTCCGCGCTGAATTGATGTAAAAGGTGTTCCCTGTGCGAGCGCCACACTTCCCTTAATGTACTTAACTCCTCAGTTCGTTAAACCACTATGTGTATAGATACCACGACTAGAGTTATGAGTGCGCAGTCAAGGGCTTCAGGGATGGTATACCACAAGGGACTGGAAACTCCTCAGTTCGTTAAACCACTATGTGTATAGATACCACGACTAGAGTTATGAGTGCGCAGTCAAGAGCTTCAGGGATGGTTTACCACAAGGGACTGGAAACTCCTCAGTTCGTTAAACCACTATGTGTATAGATACCACGACTAGAGTTATGAGTGCGCAGTCAAGGGCTTCAGGGATGGTATACCACAAGGGACTGGAAACTCCTCAGTTCGTTAAACCACTATGTGTATAGATACCACGACTAGAGTTATGAGTGCGCAGTCAAGAGCTTCAGGGATGGTATACCACAAGGGACTGGAAACTCCTCAGTTCGTTAGACCACTATGTGTATAGATACCACGACTAGAGTTATGAGTGCGCAGTCAAGAGCTTCAGGCAGGGATGGTATACTACAAGGGACTGGGAACTCCTCAGTTCGTTAAACCACTATGTGTATAGATACCACGACTAGAGTTATGAGTGCGCAGTCAAGAGCTTCAGGGATGGTTTACCACAAGGGACTGGAAACTCCTCAGTTCGTTACACCACTATGTGTATAGATACCACGACTAGAGTTATGAGTGCGCAGTCAAGAGCTTCAGGGATGGTTTACCACAAGGGACTGGAAACTCCTCAGTTCGTTAAACCACTATGTGTATAGATACCACGACTAGAGTTATGAGTGCGCAGTCAAGAGCTTCAGGCAGGGATGGTATACTACAAGGGACTGGAAACTCCTCAGTTCGTTAAACCACTATGTGTATAGATACCACGACTAGAGTTATGAGTGCGCAGTCAAGAGCTTCAGGGATGGTTTACCACAAGGGACTGGAAACTCCTCAGTTCGTTAAACCACTATGTGTATAGATACCACGACTAGAGTTATGAGTGCGCAGTCAAGAGCTTCAGGGATGGTATACTACAAGGGACTGAAAACTCCTCGTGGATGCATGCATACATACAAACATACATACATACATACACACATACATACATACATACATACATACATACATACATACATACATACATACATACATACATAAATACATACATACATACATGTAGGAGGAGTAGGTATCTATTGTCAGTATTCGTAATTAGCAGCACACAGCAGGTAGATACCCTTTGATAGCCGCCAAGAGCTCTTGCCTTTGCTAAGCATGGTTACACCCATTCATCCACAAAGCGCATTAAAAAAAGGTCCGACTAATTAGGAAAATATTTGTAGGAGAATCGGTAATGTTTATCAAAACACTGATTTGATATATTGAGATCTTGCCATAACCGTCATGTGCCATGAGTACACTACAGATGTGCACGGGGTTTAGATCAAGACGAACCTTTAAATGGGAACTCTATGCGTACATACCTAAGCGTACAGTTATTCACAGGAGAAGCATTCAGTGCCATATTGGGCTATCAGGTCATCAGGTGTATTGATATGACGACCACAATGAAGGCAATTTACTTCTTCATATCCGGACAGCCTTAAGTGTCTGGCGGAAATAACCATATTATGCCTCTATCATTGACAACTCATGTGGAAAAGATACAATTTGATTATAGATTGTTCTCGGTTATACAACAAGAGCCCTTTTTCCAAGCTTATTTCTCGTACCGGCTATTGTGCGCTAGTTGCCCATGCACTTGTCAGGTCGCTGGAGCGGTATAGCGGTGAATGGGGAGTCGATGACGACGTCAAGTAATTCATACGTAGTCGGGTCAATGTATTTCCGTCTACGTCAATCGGTATAAGAAACTCCTCTTGCAATTAGTGAGTACCTGCGTCTTAAAGGCACGGTGATTGTTAGCCATGGCTTTAAGGTTGTTCGATAGAGGAGTTATAAAATAGGGGAGCTTATGGGGTTAATTCCTTCACCTTTACACAGTATGTGTATTGTCTGCAAGGGCTTCTGATGAGGTATACATTAAACATAATAAAAGTACCCTGCCAGCAAGGTGAACTATATTTCGGTTACAAAACACAGAAATGCAGGTATTAGTGTTTCTAAACTAGATCCTACCCACAATTATGGACCAGGATCCTTCATATTCCACAGATGTGGAGAGAAGATCATTTAGAAGGGAAGGGTTTTAAGATATTTTGCCGCATTGAATTTGCGAACATTTTTTTTTTAGATTTTGCCGAAAATGATAAAAAGAGTAGTTTCAACTTCTAGTTAGCCTAACATTGAAACGAAGATAATGATTGGACAAATGTGATACTCCTCCCTCCATAACATCCGTAGCTATAAATATACTAAATTTCGATCAAATCTGTTAACGTTTGATATCGAAGGTGTCTGTTTGAAGCGACCATATTTTTTGTAAAATTCGGTATATAGAAAAAGGCCCAAAACATGCTTTTGTGCAAGTCTATGGGAGGTCCTGTGAATTACACACACACACATACATATATATATATATATATATATATATATATATATATATATATATATATATATATATATATATATATATATATATATATATATATATATATATATATATATATATATATATATATATATATATATATATATATATATATATATATATATACTAGTATATATATATATATATATATATATATATATATATATATATATATATATATATATATATATATATATATATATATATATATACATATATATATATATATATATATATATATATATATATAAATATATATATATATATACATATATATACATATATATATATATATATATATATATATATATATATATATATATATATATATATATATATATATATATATATATATATATATATATATATATATATATATATATAATATACCTGTGTATTCATTATTTTTACAACCAACCACTCTGGCATACCGCAGCGCCATCTATACACGCGGGATGAATATGGGCAAGGAGGCAGGCGACTGACCCCTCTAACAGCGCCATCTATACACGCAGGATAATATCTGAAAGTGGCCTGGGTGGCAAGCTACTGAGCACTCTAACAGCGCCATCTATACACGCAGGATGATATCTGAATGTGGCCTGGGTGGCAGGCTACTGAGCATTCTAGCATCACGCAGCGCCACCTATCCACACGGGATAGTATCTGAATATGGCCTGCGAGGCAGGCTACTGACCAGTGGTCTTTGGTTGTCACCTGTATATGATACCGCAGCGCCACCTATCCACACGGGATAGTATCTGAATATGGCCTGTGAGGCAGGCAACTGACCAGTAGTCTGTGGTGGTCACCTGTATAGAATGCAGCAGCGCCACCTATCCACACGGGATAGTATCTGAATATGGCCTGCGAGGCAGGCTACTGACCAGTGGTCTTTGGTTGTCACCTGTATATGATACCGCAGCGCCACCTATCCACACGGGATAGTATCTGAATATGGCCTGTGAGGCAGGCAACTGACCAGTGGTCTTTGGTTGTCACCTGTATATGATACCGCAGCGCCACCTATCCACACGGGGTAGTATCTGAATATGGCCTGTGAGGCAGGCTACTGACCAGTGGTCTTTGGTTGTCACCTGTATATGATACCGCAGCGCCACCTATCCACACGGGATAGTATCTGAATATGGCCACACGGGATAGTATCTGAATATGGCCTGTGAGGCAGGCAACTGACCAGTGGTCTTTGGTTGTCACCTGTATAGAATACAGCAGCGCCACCTATCCACACGGGATAGTATCTGAAGGCAGGCTACTGACCAGTAGTCTGTGGTGGTCACCTGTATAGAATGCAGCAGCGCCACCTATCCACACGGGATAGTATCTGAATATGGCCTGTGAGGCAGGCAACTGACCAGTGGTCTGTGGTGGTCACCTGTATAGAATACAGCAGCGCCACCTATCCACACGGGATAGTATCTGAATATGGCCTGTGAGGCAGGCTACTGACCAGTAGTCTGTGGTGGTCACCTGTATATGATACCGCAGCGCCACCTATCCACACGGGGTAGTATCTGAATATGGCCTGTGAGGCAGGCTACTGACCAGTAGTCTGTGGTGGTCACCTGTATAGAATGCAGCAGCGCCACCTATCCACACGGGATAGTATCTGAATATGGCCTGTGAGGCAGGCTACTGACCAGTAGTCTGTGGTGGTCACCTGTATAGAATACAGCAGCGCCACCTATCCACACGGGGTAGTATCTGAATATGGCCTGTGAGGCAGGCTACTGACCAGTAGTCTGTGGTGGTCACCTGTATAGAATACAGCAGCGCCACCTATCCACACGGGGTAGTATCTGAATATGGCCTGTGAGGCAGGCTACTGACCAGTAGTCTGTGGTGGTCACCTGTATAGAATACAGCAGCGCCACCTATCCACACGGGGTAGTATCTGAATATGGCCTGTGAGGCAGGCTACTGACCAGTAGTCTGTGGTGGTCACCTGTATAGAATACAGCAGCGCCACCTATCCACACGGAGTAGTATCTGAATATGGCCTGTGCGGCAGGCAACTGACCAGTGGTCTTTGGTTGTCACCTGTATAGAATACAGCAGCGCCACCTATCCACCCGGGGTAGTATTTGAATATGGCCTGTGAGGCAGGCTACTGACCAGTAGTCTGTGGTGGTCACCTGTATAGAATACAGCAGCGCCACCTATCCACACGGGATAGTATCTGAATATGGCCTGTGAGGCAGGCAACTGACCAGTAGTCTGTGGTGGTCACCTGTATAGAATGCAGCAGCGCCACCTATCCACACGGGGTAGTATCTGAATATGGCCTGTGCGGCAGGCTACTGACCAGTGGTCTGTGGTGGTCACCTGTATAGAATACAGCAGCGCCACCTATCCACACGGGGTAGTATCTGAATATGGCCTGTGAGGCAGGCTACTGACCAGTAGTCTGTGGTGGTCACCTGTATAGAATACAGCAGCGCCACCTATCCACACGGGATAGTATCTGAATATGGCCTGTGAGGCAGGCTACTGACCAGTAGTCTGTGGTGGTCACCTGTATAGAATACAGCAGCGCCACCTATCCACACGGGATAGTATCTGAATATGGCCTGTGAGGCAGGCAACTGACCAGTAGTCTGTGGTGGTCACCTGTATATGATACCGCAGCGCCACCTATCCACACGGGATAGTATCTGAATATGGCCTGTGAGGCAGGCAACTGACCAGTGGTCTGTGGTGGTCACCTGTATAGAATACAGCAGCGCCACCTATCCACACGGGATAGTATCTGAATATGGCCTGTGAGGCAGGCAACTGACCAGTAGTCTGTGGTGGTCACCTGTATATGATACCGCAGCGCCACCTATCCACACGGGATAGTATCTGAATATGGCCTGTGAGGCAGGCAACTGACCAGTGGTCTGTGGTGGTCACCTGTATAGAATACAGCAGCGCCACCTATCCACACGGGGTAGTATCTGAATATGGCCTGTGAGGCAGGCTACTGACCAGTAGTCTGTGGTGGTCACCTGTATATGATACCGCAGCGCCACCTATCCACACGGGGTAGTATCTGAATATGGCCTGTGAGGCAGGCTACTGACCAGTAGTCTGTGGTGGTCACCTGTATAGAATACAGCAGCGCCACCTATCCACACGGGGTAGTATCTGAATATGGCCTGTGAGGCAGGCTACTGACCAGTAGTCTGTGGTGGTCACCTGTATAGAATACAGCAGCGCCACCTATCCACACGGGGTAGTATCTGAATATGGCCTGTGAGGCAGGCTACTGACCAGTAGTCTGTGGTGGTCACCTGTATAGAATACAGCAGCGCCACCTATCCACACGGAGTAGTATCTATATATGGCCTGTGCGGCAGGCAACTGACCAGTGGTCTTTGGTTGTCACCTGTATAGAATACAGCAGCGCCACCTATCCACCCGGGGTAGTATTTGAATATGGCCTGTGAGGCAGGCAACTGACCAGTAGTCTGTGGTGGTCACCTGTATAGAATGCAGCAGCGCCACCTATCCACACGGGGTAGTATTTGAATATGGCCTGTGAGGCAGGCAACTGACCAGTAGTCTGTGGTGGTCACCTGTATAGAATACAGCAGCGCCACCTATCCACCCGGGTAGTATTTGAATATGGCCTGTGAGGCAGGCTACTGACCAGTAGTCTGTGGTGGTCACCTGTATAGAATACAGCAGCGCCACCTATCCACCCGGGGTAGTATCTGAATATGGCCTGTGAGGCAGGCTACTGACCAGTAGTCTGTGGTGGTCACCTGTATAGAATACAGCAGCGCCACCTATCCACACGGGGTAGTATCTGAATATGGCCTGTGAGGCAGGCAACTGACCACTGGTCTTTGGTTGTCACCTGTATAGAATACAGCAGCGCCACCTATCCACACGGAGTAGTATCTGAATATGGCCTGTGAGGCAGGCTACTGACCAGTGGTCTGTGGTGTTCACCTGTATAGAATACAGCAGCGCCACCTATCCACACGGGATAGTATCTGAATATGGCCTGTGAGGCAGGCAACTGACCAGTAGTCTGTGGTGGTCACCTGTATAGAATACAGCAGCGCCACCTATCCACACGGAGTAGTATCTGAATATGGCCTGTGCGGCAGGCAACTGACCAGTGGTCTTTGGTTGTCACCTGTATAGAATACAGCAGCGCCACCTATCCACACGGAGTAGTATCTGAATATGGCCTGTGCGGCAGGCAACTGACCAGTGGTCTGTGGTGGTCACCTGTATAGAATACAGCAGCGCCACCTATCCACACGGGGTAGTATTTGAATATGGCCTGTGAGGCAGGCTACTGACCAGTGGTCTGTGGTGGTCGCCTGTATAGAATACCGCAGCGCCACCTATCCACACGGGATAGTATCTGAATATGGCCTGTGAGGCAGGCTACTGACCAGTAGTCTGTGGTGGTCACCTGTATAGAATGCAGCAGCGCCACCTATCCACACGGGATAGTATCTGAAGGCAGGCTACTGACCAGTGGTCTGTGGTGGTCACCTGTATAGAATGCAGCAGCGCCACCTATCCACACGGGGTAGTATCTGAATATGGCCTGTGAGGCAGGCTACTGACCAGTGGTCTTTGGTGGTCACCTGTATAGAATACAGCAGCGCCACCTATCCACACGGGGTAGTATCTGAATATGGCCTGTGAGGCAGGCTACTGACCAGTGGTCTTTGGTGGTCACCTGTATAGAATACAGCAGCGCCACCTATCCACACGGGGTAGTATCTGAATATGGCCTGTGAGGCAGGCTACTGACCAGTGGTCTGTGGTGGTCACCTGTATAGAATACAGCAGCGCCACCTATCCACACGGGGTAGTATCTGAATATGGCCTGTTAGGCAGGCAACTGACCAGTGGTCTGTGGTGGTCACCTGTATATGATACCGCAGCGCCACCTATCCACACGGGGTAGTATCTGAATATGGCCTGTGAGGCAGGCTACTGACCAGTGGTCTGTGGTGGTCACCTGTATATGATACCGCAGCGCCACCTATCCACACGGGATAGTATCTGAAGGCAGGCTACTGAACAGTGGTCAGTGTTGGTCACCACTATAGGATACCGAAAGCGCCACCTATCCACACGGGATAGTATCTGAAGGCAGGCTACTGACCAGTGGTCGGTCAGTGTTGGTCACCGAAGCGCCAGGCCATCATCCCCAGTGCGGCAGTTGGCCCTCCGCGCCGCGCCGTGGTCGCACTGTAGAGGCGTCAGCACATGGCCACGACACTCAATCACACAGATAATACTCACTGCTTCACGGGCAGCCATGACATTCAAGAGACGCTTCATCCGCAGTCGACGAGCGACTAGGAATGGCCAGGACTTAGTGCAGTGCCTATGAGGAGTCCCTCGCCGCTGGCGAGACGCAGGGCCGGGATATGGCAATGACAGCTGGATGATTGCAGCAGACCCTCTACCTCTGGTTAGCAAATATACGTATCCCTTGACTCAGCTTGAAAAAAAGACTGCTTTAGTTGGTGGCAAGATACATATACTAAGCCAGATGAATAGTTCTTCTTACTACGACATAATAATGGTTAGATTATTAAATGTTAATACATATTCATATATATATATATATATATATATATATATATATATATATATATATATATATATATATATATATATATATATATATATATATATATATATATATATATATATATATATATATGTATATATATATATATATATATATATATATATATATATATATATATATATATATATATATATATATATATATATATATATATACTATACTAGTATATATATATATATATATATATATATATATATATATATATATATATATATATATATATATATATATATATATATATATATATATATATATATATATATATATATATATATATATATAAATAGATATATATATATATATATATATAATTAGATATATAGATATATATATACGTTTATATAGGTTTGCAGAGATTATGATTATCCCATTCATCTAATGCATCTATGCACATGGAGCTCTCAACCCGTTGCTAACATTTGAAAAGTGAAACATTCGAGAAGGAAATGTTTGCGTGATATTTGTCCACAGCTCTGTAGGCCAAGACCATACCTGGCAAGGAGATCCACAGCCCTGAAGGAAACAGACTCGTAGTAGTAGTAGTACTATACACAGGTAAAAGTTGTCGGGCCCGTACGGCCCCGTGTCCAAACGGGCCCGTCAAAATAACGGGCCCGTTTGGACCCGTCAATTTTTACCTGTGTAGGCCAATCTCATTTAGACCCCCAAACAGCTAAATTCTTCCAAAAGATGAATATTTGCATACAAAACTTATAAATGGTGCCATTCTGCTTAGAATGGTCACGCGAAACTCGCTGGCCTGGTCGCCGGGGGAGTAAGACAATGACATTCAAGACACAGCAGACTGGTCGCTGTCTCTCATCATAGCTGCCAGGAGTTCAGGGTTAGAATCCGACTGGAACTATGTGAGAAAGCTGCTAGTGACTAGTGGCCCTAAGGCGATGCCTTTTTCCCATCATCTCAAGTTTCCTCCACCATAAAATGGGGCGAGGAGGGGCGAGGAAATAGTATTCGCTAAATTGCCCTTAGTAGTTTGTTTTCGAACGTTAGGGGCTCTGCAAACTGTTTGTGATCCGTTGTGGTTTGATTTGCTGCTTCAGATTGTAGCCTTTTCAGGACCTCTGCGTTCCGTACTTCCTATACGTAATTTGTATGTATTTCTCCCCAGGTTATACCTATTCACTAATACATAATTACGATATTGCCAGCTAATCAATAGTATGTATATCTACGCTCAATTTCTGTATCGCTTTTGTTTATATAGTTTTTATTCGTATGTTTTGTATCTCGTGATACAGCCAATAAGATATACTACACTATAATAGGTGTTCACATATCCGATGTCTTCTCAATGAGAGGTTTCACTGTATCAGTGTTATGTTCACTACACAATTTCAATCATCACAAGCCCTGCGAGATCGTTCTTCAAGGAGTCGACTGACACAGATTTGAATCGTTTATCAGGCAGAAACTAGGTTTTACTCGAGTTACGACTAGTGATCCAGAGATGTTGCAGCAGATGTTTGCTGGAGTCAACGACGAAAACTTCAGCGTCATCGAAAAATTGCAAAAAATGTTTGGTAGGTTGGGTTACCCTGAATAAACACTTCCTCTTCTAGGCCAAAGCTAGGCTGCCTGCCAGACCAGACTCAGACGACATCCCTTGTGGATAGATGGCGCTGCGGTATGCGAGAGTTGACAGATGGCGCTGCGGTATGCGAGAGTGGTCAGTAGCCGGCCTCTCGCATATCACGTACAGCCCTGATGGCCTGTTGGAACATGATGTATATGCTGACGTCGGAAGTGGGAGGAGCAAGTGAGGATAGTTCTCGCTCGCGCCACCAGGGGCCGAGGGCTGCTGGAATATGATATATGTGCTGACGTAGGAGGTATGAGGAGTAGGCGAGGATAGTTCTCGCTCGCGCCACCAGGGGGCCGAGGGCTGCTGGAATATGATATATGTGCTGACGTAGGAGGTAGGAGGAGTAGGCGAGGATAGTTCTCGCTCGCTCCACTAGGGGGCCGAGTGCCTGCTGGAATATGATATATAAGCTGACGTAGGAGGAAGGAGGAGTAGGCGAGGATAGTTCTCGCTCGCACCACTAGGTGGCCGAGGGCCTGCTGGAATATGATATATATGCTGACGTTGGAGGTAGGAGGAGTAGGCGAGGATAGTTCTCGCTCGCTCCACTAGGGGGTTCATCCTGCTGGAATATGATATATAAGCTGACGTAGGAGGTATGAGGAGTAGGCGAGGATAGTTCTCGCTCGCTCCACTAGGGGGCCGAGGGCCTGCTGAATATGATATATAAGCTGACGTAGGAGGTGGGAGGAATAGGCGAGGATAGTTCTCGCTCGCACCAGTAGGGGGCCGAGGGCCTGCTGGAATATGATATATATGCTGACGTTAGAGGTAGGAGGAGTAGGCGAGGATAGTTCTTACTCGCGCCACTAAGGGGCCGAGGGCTGCTGGAATATGATGTACTTATAAGCTGACGTAGGAGGTAGGAGGAGTAGGCGAGTGTAATTCTCGCTGGAGGAGCACGAACAGTGGGTGTCTGTGTGTGCCGACTGCCTGTCCCTGTCACCGCCATGACAGGCCACTGACTCATATACATATTAATACATGCTGTCAACCAGAGAAAAAACCCTACCTCTATATATACAACGAGGGGTTTATATACATAGTGCTCTACATACTAATACGTGTGATCAATTGCTGTCTACCAGAGAAAAAACCCTACCCCTATATCTAGAACAAGGGGTGTATATACATAGTGCTCCACATATAATATGTGTGACCAATTGCTGTCTACCAGAGAAAAACCCCTACCTCTACATCTAGAACGAGGGGTTTATATACATAGTGCTCCACATATAATACGTGCGCCCAACGGCCACCTGCCAAAGAAATGCCCAACCCCTTGCATCCACAAAGAGGGGTTCCACCCTTAAAGCACCGGAAGTTGGTGTTTGCGCCCCATTTCGTTACCCTGTACGCTCAGATGCTCAAAATGCGACAAACGAGTCCGACCTATTATCTTAGTAAAGGACGGGGTGCAAGAAGGCCAACATTGCCCTATTATCAGATGAACCCGATTCTTAGCACACAAGTTGAGTTGGACCTCACTAGCATATTCTAGAATAGTTTGCTGATAGGTCATATGCTTCTCGAGATATGGGCTCGTCAGTGCAACCTATCAATATGGCTTTCACATTTACAATTACTTCCAAGATATGATTTGCCTTCAGATGCTGGCTACAACCACCACGAAATACACTCACTACATTTTTATTCTACTCATGTAGAGGCCATTTTGTAAAAGGAACGTAGATATTCCTGACAGGTACCACGCTTCTTGAGATGTGAGGTCATTACGTGCGCCGTATCAAAATG
>OZ012694.1:43727980-43755480 GCA_963942565.1 Maea johnstoni | reverse complement strand
AACCTATACCGAGTAAAATTATATTTGCTGATGAGTATCTAATGGTAGGAAAATAAACCCATAACGATTACAGGGATATTGAATAAAGAGTATGTATTGGTTGAAAAATAAACTAATACCGATTACAATTATATTTCCTGAGGAGTATATAATGGTAGAAGAATAAACCCATACCGATTACAATTATATTTCCTGATGAGTATCTAATGGTAGGAAAATAAACCCATACCGATTATAATTATATTTCCTAGGGAGTATATATTGGTAGGAAATAAACAAATACCGATTACAATTATATTTCCTGAGGAGTATATAATGGTAGAAGAATAAACCCATACCGATTACAATTATATTTCTTGAGGAGTATATATTGGTAAAAAAATAAATGCTTCTGATTACCAGTCCGATGACAATTATATACTAGCATACTGAGTAGTATATGATGGTAGAAAAATAAAACCATCTGATTACTATTTTATTTACTGAGGAGTATATATTGGCAGAAATATAAAACCATCGGATTGCAATCATAGTTTCCGAGGAGTATTCAATGGTGGAAAAATAAACCCATTGGATTGCAATTATATTTGCTCACTCATGCTGGGGGTAATATTTTGGCAGAAGATTAAACTGATTAAAATCATACTTACAGAGGCGTAAATAAAGGCAAAAAAGCCATCGGATTACTATTTCATTCGCTGAGGAGTGTATAATGGTAGAAAAACAATCCCATCCAATTACAATTGTATTTCCTGAGGGGTATATATTGACAGAAAATAAGCCACCCAAACACAATTATATTTGAAGAAGCATGTATAGTAGTAAGAATAAACCCGTCCGACTGCCTACTAAATTTGCTGAGGCGTAAATGATTGTAGAAAGAAACGATCCTATTACAATTATATCTGCTGAGGAGTATATATTGGTAGAAAAATGAACTCATAACGCGTAACGATTACAATTATATTTGCTGAGGCGGGTAAAGGTAAGCCCATCCGAGTACTATTATGTTTGCTGTTGAGTCTCTAATGGTAGGCAAATAAACACCTGTAGGGACCAAGCGTGGTTTGGACACGATACCAATACAGTTTCCCACAGATTTTGCTAACGGTTGACATCCCCTGGCGTGTTTAGTCTTGACCCCCAGAAGCTTAAACCTACGAATGAAGTGACAAATAGTTTTTATTAAAGAATATTTGAGGATCCTGTTAAATCATAGACTAGAGGCTATGCAAGGCGTCTATCTGTAGTTTAAACGGCAATGTATGCTGCTTGGTCTGTAGATGTCGCCATTAGATCACACCCCGTGTTTTCTGGGACACTCATACTTCTGCACTACGGGTCCCTTCTAACCCCCAGTACATGGTAGCGTAACATCAGTAGTTCTCGAGACACTCATACTTTTGCACTACGGGTCCCTTCTAATCCCTAGTACATCGTAGCGTAACATCGGTGGTTCTCGAGACACTCATACTTCTGCACTACGGGTCCCTTCTAATCCCTAGTACATCGTAGCGTAACATCGGTGGTTCTCGAGACACTCATACTTCTGCACTACGGGTCCCTTCTAATCCCCAGTACATTGTAGCGTAACATCAGTAGTTCTCGAGACACTCATACTTCTGCACTACGGGTCCCTTCTAATCCCTAGTACACTGTAGCATAACATCTAATCCCTAGTACATCGCAGCGTGACATCGGTGGTTCTCGAGACACTCATACTTCTGCACTACGGGTCCCTTCTAATCCCTAGTATACTGTAGCGTAACATCTAATCCCTGGTACACCGTAGCGTAACATCGGTGGTTCTCGAGACAGGCCAATTAGAAGCCAGTATCGGTCCCAGCTGGGGAGCCTCTAAGTGCAACTGGCGCAGAATATTCCAAAGCGGAAGACGTGGCGGAAAGTGTCGAGGTGAAATAAACAGAGCAGCAGAGCACAAGTGCCACACGATACGGCGGGCGCACCAGGAGAAAACTGAAAAGTAGCAAACCAGACTAAACACACTGCCACCGCCGCCGCCATATTGGACCATGATGCGTCTGGGGACCGGCTGCTACAGCGCAAAAGTCTTACAAGTACACGCCCAATCGTGTAAATTATCGTAATGGAAATATATCTTAAAGGTTTACCAGAATGTATGTAGAAATTCTATACACGCATGTACTCATTGGGGAATTAACTTCCCTAAGAAAACAATATCCACAACAGCAGCCATGACGACATCAACGACAACAACGACGACAATAATAATAACAATAATAATAATAATAAATAATAATAATATTAATAATAATAATAAAATTAATAATTATGATAATGCTAGTTGATTAAGTGCCTTTATAACGCGTCCGAGATTTTTGAGCGCCATCATCTGTATCGAATGCTCTAAGAACGTGTTCTATGCGTTTGGGCGCCGTTAGCTGTTTTGATCAAATGCCTTTAGAACGTGTTCTATGGGTTTGGGGGTCAGTTGTCTTGATCAAATGGCTTCAGAACGTGTTCTAGGCATTTAGGGCGTCGTCGGTTTACTTGATCAAATGGCTTTAGAAAGTGTTATAGACGTTTGGACGCCGTCAGTGCAAATGCATTAAGAACGTGTCCTAGGCATTTGTGGCGCCAGTTGTCTTGATAAAATGCTTTTAGAACGTGTTCTAGGCATCTGGGGCGCCGTCAGCTGTCTTGATTAAATGCCTTTAGAACGTGTTCTAAACGTTTGGGCGCCGTTAGCTGTCTTGATTAAATTACTTCAGAACGTATTCTAAACGTTTGAGCGCCGTTAGTTGTCTTGAATAAATGCCTTTAGAACGTGTTTTAGGCGTTTGGGGCGCCGTTTGACGTTTGGGCGCCATCGTTTGTCTTGACTAGATGCCTTTAGAACGTGTTCTAGGCATTTGAGGTGCCATTATATGTCTTGATTAGATGCCTTTATAACGTGTTATAGACGTTTGGACGCCGTCAGTTGTCTTAAACAAATGCATTAAGAACGTGTTCTAGGCGTTTGGGCGTCAGTTGGCTTGATCAAATGGCATCAGAACGTGTTCTAGGCTCCGTCAGCTGTCTTGATTAAATGCCTTTAGAACGTGTTCTAAACATATGGGCGCCGTTAGCTGTCTCGATTAAATTACTTCAGAACGTGTTCTAAACGTTTGAGCGCCGTTAGTTGTCTTGAACAAATGCCTTTAGAACGTGTTTTAGGCGTTTGGGGCGCCGTTTGACGTTTGGGCGCCATCGTTTGTCTTGACTAAATGCCTTTAGAACGTGTTCTAGGCATTTGGGGCGGCGTCAGTTGTCTTGATTAAATGCCTTTAGAACGTGTTCTAGGAATTTGGGGCGGCGTCAGTTGTCTTGATAAAATGCCGTTAGAACGTGTTCTAGACGTTTGGGCACCGTCAGTTGTCTTGATCAAATGCCTTTTGAACGTGATGTTGGCGTTTGGGGCGCCGTCAGAGTTTCTGAGTTAGAGTGTTGAAAAGCTGTCTTCAGGAAGAACCTGTCCCATAGTGATTCAGAGCGTCATATAAAAAGTGTTCTAGACGTCTGAGGCGCCCAAAGCTTTCTTGATGTTATCCGTCCACAAACTAACATCCATCCATAAGTACGGCGCAGCAGCTAAATCCTCTGTTAGCACGACAGCAGGCGTTTAGAGTGGGCTTAGAGCGCGGTATGTGTATCAGTCCTAGCTACTCCTCCTGCGCGCTACATTCCGTCTGTGATCCATATCCAGGGGCCATCGTCTCAGCAGCACAGGAGCGCCAGTTCAACTCCTCGTCTTACCCACCCCCCCCCCCCCCCATATCGAGGGGCCATCGTCTCAGCAGCACAGGAGCGCCAGTTCAACTCCTCGTCTTACCCCGCCCCCCCCCCCCCCATATCGAGGGGCCATCGTCTCAGCAGCACAGGAGCGCCAGTTCAACTCCTCGTCTTACCCCCCCCCCATATCGAGGGGCCATCGTCTCAGCAGCACAGGAGCGCCAGTTCAACTCCTCGTCTTACCCCCCCCCCCCCCCCTCATATCGAGGGGCCATCGTCTCAGCAGCACAGGAGCGCCAGTTCAACTCCTCGTCTTACCCCCCCCCCCCCCTCATATCGAGGGGCCATCGTCTCAGCAGCACAGGAGCGCCAGTTCAACTCCTCGTCTTACCCCCCCCCCCCCCCATACTGTCATATGAAGCATACGAGTTGCGCTGACTTTTACTTTTGAACTTGGTTTATCTGTAATAGTTTATTAGCGATTTAAGCCCAAGCATGGCTATCCAGTAGGACGTGGCGGCGTTAGGAACCGGAGTGCCCTGAGAAAACCGCCGCTTACCCTACTGCATACCCCGCAGTCACTGTCAACTTTCCCACATGCCTGAAGACACACGCATTCACTAGATCGCTTGGCCATGGGGCCACTACTGACATGCATAGAATCAAGGGGACAGCGACAAATGGTCTAGATTCAGAACAAATAACAACACAGACATGTTATAAGGCTATTATCAACAACACGTTTTCACAATGGAATTTCGATTATCGTCACATTTTCGCCATATTTAGATTAGATTATGACTAGTCAGTCTTGCCTAGATAACGCCTTGACCATTTTGAAGATATTTGACTATAGCATTTAAAAGAAAATATTTCAAGGAGAAATGCTGATCAGAACCTGACCTACAATTTTCAATGAAGTATATTGTGAATGCGTGCTTAATTCAAAAGTTACTTCTAGAAGTATCATAGGTCCAAACGACACGTGTCGAGAATATCTCAGGGCGTAAATGTGTTAAGTCACAACATATTTGGATGTGCAGAGCTGCTTGTGTCCGCATATGTGTGGGACGACCTACGCGCATGCGCCCCAGGCGAGGATGGTTGCGTTATGACTCCTATGATTCTATGATTGAGCATATTTTCTGCCAAGAGCCGCAAGTTGGACATATGCAGCTGGGTTGGTTGCTAGGGTCAGTGAACCATTGGCAACCCCGCTTGCCTGTGCATCTTTAAGCTAGGAGTAGTTGTATACTGCGTGGATCACCATAACGCCGGTGGAGTACACACACAGACACCAAATACCGCCGCGCACCAAGGACGGGCATCCTAAAAGGGGTTAAGATGTGTGAAAGAAATTATAAGAAGGGAATTATGTTTGTAATTGAATATTCGCAGCTTTAAGGTTTGGGTTAAGTTCAGTCTTGGGGTAATCCTTCAAGCAAAGCTCTGATTTCAAAACACCAGAACCAAAACCTAGCAACACGGACAATGCAGTAACCAGGGGAATTGCAAACGTGGCCAACATTGCTTATAGGTATCTCGATCCGCGAAGTAACCATGAAAACCATTTAACCCTTTACTCTCACAGGATCGAGCTCATCAAATCAGGTGACAGGAATCTGTCAGGGTTCCTTCCGTCGCCGACCAGTGCGCCAACACGTGTGCAACATGTGTTCCATGGAGAGGGGGACATCAACATCCAGCAACTTCTCACCAGAACTCAGACAGGAGAAAGGATTCAAATATTTCAAGGAATGTTCAGGCTTTTGCCGGGATTATCACTTATTCTTGTTCTAAACAATCTTTTCCAAATAAGTCGGTTAGTGTGTGAATTTTACGATGCTTTACCTGACATGACGTAAAACCCATTAAAAAGGCATCGCTACGTATTTTTAATGATACGAATGTGTCTACTGCCTGTTGGGGAAGGTTAGTGCGAAATTTGAAAAGTTCCACCGCTACCCGAGAATGGCAAAAAAGTGACGGCAACTTAATTACCGAAATTCAAAAGCCAGAAAGCTTGGGAAATAAAAATAAAGTATTTTTGGAGAAGACATTTGTAAAAGACACTTGCAAAAACATGTTATTCTGCAAGTTGCGTGAGTATCCATATCGCACACAGACGCCGGGCGATCTGGGCGCGAGCGGGTTAAATGGGTCGTCTGTACCGATGACGTAATTAGGGTTGTCGGGCTTCGTTCAGACGCAGGAAGCTGAAAAGGCCCACTATTTCACTAGCGTATTCTTTGAACTTTCTTACCCTAGAAAAACACACAGCTAACTGTATATCAGCGTCAACACATTCATGCGTGCAGTGCAGACTTGGCAAAGGTGTCTGAATGAGTATTGTTAATCAGAAACACACCATCATCTATCCGGCTTATAGTTCATAAGTATGTGTTTCTTCACCCGACGTCATTGCCTAGGTATCATATATCCTGATGACAGTGGGGATTCTATGTGTGGATGACTGTGCAATACCATTCATGAAAAAAATGAGCTGGTCCATATGTTATTCAGCGTACAATCCAAATATCCCAGTCATGGGTCTTTTTTTATACACTCGTCCTATACTATAAGCAACTGGAGAATATGGAAAGAAATGAAAAAATAGATACCGGGAGATAGAGATCATCAATAAAGCCGATATTCTGATGGTATACTTTCAGAAAGGTAAAGTGTATTTCAATTCGCGATGATTTGATTTGATTTGATTTGATTTGATTCGGTCTAGTAAGATGTGTATTACATAGCATTTGGCACACAAAAGATCATATATAACAGTGACTAGATGGAGAGTCATTAACTGCTATGCAATAGAATTCTAACCAGACACAGGATATCCTGACAATATGTGTATGGAACTCCCAGAAACATTGCTCCTTTTCGAGACTTAACTTTTAAAGACTTAACTCCAAGTGGATATCGATTCGCCGTGCACAATTACGGCAAAAGTGGCATAAGGCCGGCACGTATCATATCGTACCGAAGCTAAACATTCCACTGTAGGTAGGCTGGTGTCAAACATATGATGCTCCCCCGTCTGGCTGGGACTGGCAACTGGATACATGTACAGCCCCACAGCAGCCTGAGCAGTAGCAGCATGTTGCTGTTCCTGCTATGCTGATCCCTCAGCCACCACGCCGCTATCTATGCGGCATCTTACCCTGCTGCTGCTGCTGCTATAAAACAACGACCCATTGCTACGACCACGCCAATCTCAGCGCGATCACTGGCGACTTTAAGGGGAGAGGAAGTCCTACTCACCATCGTCTCTACGTGATCCTCCTCGTGGGTAGGTTCTTTGGGGATGTGCCGCATGTAACCGTCCGTCCCACTACCCAACACCCTCCAGTGTACCCGCTAAAACACCCGGGCGGCACACATAGCACGTAATGTATCCCCAGCCTGTGTCGGCGGCAGCTCTGTGACTGCCCCTCAGTTCACGGCAGCAGCAGTAGCAGCGGCAGCAGCGAGGGAGCGCAGTCAGCGGCGGCGGCAGCGCACTCTTTACGGGCCACTAGCTAAACACACGTCCAACACGACATCTACTTGCCGCCGCGATGCAAAATGTCGTCTGCTCAAAACGTTCCCTACTGCAGTGACTCGTGATCGCTGGCTGCGAGGCGAGGGTGGTAATACATGGACATATCCCGACTTACGATAAGATGAAGTCTGGGGATATCACTCAAGATTTATAATCAACAAGTAGATATGTGGAGTCATTGCGCCGAGCTCATGCTTTATCCAATGTACTACAGCGACCTCTGAAGGGAGAGATTTAAACCAAATAGCAAGACGAAGCAACTTTTGTCGAGACAGATCACTTCTGTTGACAAAGGCAACGTTTGTCCACAAAAGTTACTTATGCAACAAAAGTTACTTTTGTCACTTGAGACAGAACTTACATTTATCGTTCATTACCAACGGAGAACAAGAGACAATAAATGCAGTGCATAACAATTTTATTAACTATGTATAGTACCTTATCTAGATTGTATATTCAAACAAAACAACACCTTATCTAAGTTTGTATGTAAAACATCAAATACAGTCATCATTTCAAAACCTGACATGTTATCAAAACTGCGAATTTAATTATCTACAACCAATATCTATAACTTCCGATACACTTATGTACAGAAATTGCAAAAGAGCTAATTTCAAGTAGATAATTTACACTTGTCGCACATTTCCGTGAAAATTTAAAGTCAGAAAACCCAACCCTGAACCCTGTGACATTTCAAAGAACATTTAAGAGTTAACACTTATAAATGCACCTACTTATCATTTTAGCAGGGAGGGAGGGTGGGAAAATGCGTAAATATATATGAGAGATTAACGTGAAGTGGGCGACTATTGAGAAGTCAGCCCAAAATGCGCAACAATGCCCGAGCGTTATGACTCAACGCCTTAAGGCATTGTTGTACGTGCACTGATATAAACACTCGAAAATCACCCTGGCAACAAGATGACAATCGGTGGGCCTGCTCCGTCGCCAATGCCCAACAATGACTGCGTCATTATTACGCACATTACCAACGGAGAACAAGAGACAATAAATGCAGTGCATAACAATTTTATTAACTATGTATAGTACCTTATCTAGATTGTATATTCAAACAAAACAACACCTTATCTAAGTTTGTATGTAAAACATCAAATACAGTCATCATTTCAAAACCTGACATGTTATCAAAACTGCGAATTTAATTATCTACAACCAATATCTATAACTTCCGATACACTTATGTACAGAAATTGCAAAATAGCAAATTTCAAGTAGATAATTTACACTTGTCGCACATTTCCGTGAAAATTTAAAGTCAGAAAACCCCTGTGACATTTCAAAGAACATTTAAGAGTTACCAAGCGGCAAAAACCTAGTTAAGGATTCCTCACAGGCAAAACATTAGTAAAGAAAATTAACCAGTTAAAGTCTTAGCCACTCTAAGTTTAGCTGCATTAGATGGTAAGTAAATTTCAACAGCATCACTACGCCAACCCCCAAGACTCTTAATGTCACTCAAAGCAGCTCCCCTTGAATATGCTCTGTGACAACCGCCTCTTCTAAAAGAATGAAAAGTGTAACCTTCTTGATGCTGTCCAATCATAAGTAAAATTTTATTCAACAATTCTCTAGCAGTCTGTGCCGTAAAATAATTTAATCTACTTTCTTCACTCCTGCCCTCTAGCCAGGAAAACAAAGGACAGTTTCCATACGAACGTCTTTTGTGAGTCAACAACAATCTCTTCAGTGCTTCGAATGGACAAATACCACTCTCACTCCTGTAAGGAACTATTGGCACTTCACAATTTGATGCAAAAACCTGACACGTTTTAGAAAATTTTATGTTGATAGTGAAACTGTTATCTTTAGGGTGTACATCAGAAACCATTACCGCTCTAGGTAGATCACTAGATGAATTTGATAACGGAACTAATGACGACAATCTAGACAAAGTAAAAAACAAAATCAAGCACAGAGTCTCAAACACCAAACCCATCTCACCATAAGTCCTGGCTGCAAAACAGATATCTCTAAGAACTTGGATGGGCAAAGGAGTAGCCTGCCTTATATGATGATTAAATGATCTGGATATCGCTCTGCGAGTTAGTTGATAACTATAAGACGAAAATCCAGAAGTATCCAAGTCCAAGAAAAGATGAAATGCCTTGAGGCTTGATAATGCATTTAGCACTGAAGTAGGTGAAATAGCAGTACGACATAAAAATTCTGCAAAAAGGGATAAATTGTTATCTGAAGCAGGTAAATCATAAAGACCATAAAATATACAAAAACGAATATAACTATTAAAATGCGACCACCGATTAGCATGCGTGCCTGCAGCGAAGGCTCTATACCTACGTTTAGAAACTGCTTGCGTCAACTCCAATAAATCTGCAAAAACACAAGATAGAAATAATGCAATTAAGACTACACCATCCAAAGATATCTTAACCCGCTTTACATAGTATTAACTATTTGAAATATATATGAGAGATTAACGTGAAGTGGGCGACTATTGAGAAGTCAGCCCAAAATGCGCAACAATGCCCGAGCGTTATGACTCAACGCCTTAAGGCATTGTTGTACGTGCACTGATATAAACACTCGAAAATCACCCTGGCAACAAGATGACAATCGGTGGGCCTGCTCCGTCGCCAATGCCCAACAATGACTGCGTCATTATTACGCAACTTTTGTTGACAAAAGCAACTTCTGTCATGCTTTTGGCAATAAGTTTATTTTGTCCGACGAAAGTAACTTATGTTGGACAGAAGTGGCTTTTGTCAAGAAAATAAAAACTTCTGTCTCGACAAAGTTGCTTTTGTGAACAAAACCATAGACGCAAAAAAAGTTTCCAACTGATCTTTGAGTAGGATTTAAGCTTTATACATGCAGCATTGCTGAGTCAATTTCAATATCCACTGAGTAGACCGTGATGCAAGAAAGTTTTCAACTGATCTTAAATAGGTGGGGTTAGCTTTATACATGCAGCATTGCTGAGTCAATCTCAATATCCACTGAGTAGACCGTGATGCAAGAAAGTTTCCAACTGATCTTTAGGTGGGGTTAGCTTTATACATGCAGCATTGCTGAGTCAATCTCAATATCCACTGAGTAGACCGTGATGCAAGAAAGTTTTCAACTGATCTTTAGGTGGGGTTAGCTTTATACAGGCAGCATTGCTGAGTCAATTTCAATATCCACTGAGTAGACCGTGATGCAAGAAAGTTTCCAACTGATCTCTAGGTGGGGTTAGCTTTATACAGGCAGCATTGCTGAGTCAATTTCAATATCCACTGAGTAGACCGTGATGCAAGAATGTTTCCAACTGATCTTTAGGTGGGGTTAGCTTTATACAGGCAGCATTGCTGAGTCAATTTCAATATCCACTGAGTAGACCGTGATGCAAGAAAGTTTCCAACTGATCTTTAGGTGGGGTTAGCTTTATACAGGCAGCATTGCTGAGGGCAGCTACCACTGCAAATGACAGTCACGCCTCTATATGTATGTCACGGTGCGTCTAAAAACACGAACCTGAAAGCAAGCGAGTCAAATCACGTGACGTAAATGTCGAAAGACTCCTACGTGTTGCATAATGGATGTGCGTCATTCGATGTGGGTTGCTCTGATGCTGAGGCAGGACAGGTAGGAACCTTACAACAGGTGATATTTAAAATGCGCTTACAGGCAGCATACGAGGGATGGGGAGGTGATTGGGGGAGGCGGTTGCTCTTAATTACACAAAAATACAACAATATGGAGCCTGAAGCAATAGAGTACAATGCTTTTGAATAAGACCGATAAATACTGAGCTTGATCCTAACTAAGTTTCACATACTAGGTCTGGTGTCCATATCGCTTTTATGATATGTTTGTACGTTTGTATATAATAACAAGTAATGTCTTTGTAATACACCAACTAATGTGATGTATGTATAAGCCATAGTCAATAAAGTGTACACATACATCAAACAATTAGTTGCGAATCATGGTGGATTGGACTAACGCATTTCACATTGATAAGGAAGTTGATTTGGATGAAATGCAGAGGGACCGAAGAAACTAGGTTGATACGGTTTAGTGATTCTAATTTGTTGAGCTCCTTTTCGAAAGCATAAGGAAGTTGATTTGGATGAAATGCAGAGGGACCGAAGAAACTAGGTTAATACGGTTTAGTGATTCTAATTTGTTGAGCTCCTTTTCGAAAGCACCGTAGCAAGCGCAAGCTTAAAACTCCACTGGCCACGAAAAAGCCGCACATTTTCAAATACACTTTCTAAAGCATGTGAAATACTCTATAAACCTTAATAAGTATATGCAAACACATGCTCCACAAAAGTGTCTTTGGCATTTCCTTTATTTTTGGGGATCAGTAATTGGCTGTTTCACGTTGTTAACACTATTTCCCTAACAATTTCTCGCAATAAGAAACCAGGGTTTTGGAATAGCAAAGAATTTCACTGTATTCGTTATGCGTATTATGTAAAATAAAAACAACTTCTTACATATTTACATGTAGAATATTACCGTACCCTTTATTGTAATTTAATTAAGATAATATTTTTAGTTTTTTGTCTATAAGGACTTTCATTGTTATTAGGTATTACACACACACACACACACACACACACACACACACACACACACACACATATATATATATATATATATATATATATATATATATATATATATATATATATATATATATATATATATATATATATACAGGCGAACTTGAATTGACTTGACTTGACGCCAGACTTTTGGCTATGACGGCCAATATGCTTGGTCCAAGTGCCATGTATGTCGGACCAATTTTGCTGAACCCATTATATCTTTTATTGACTGTATGATGATACAAAAGTGAGATATTGAACAAATATAAACAAAAATAAACATATATACAAGAATATCCAATCACGTCATGAGTTTTAAGGGTGGTCAAGAGAGTGATCCAGGATACGGAGCAGGAAGTAACCTATTGAGTATGTCATATGCAAGTTCGCCTGTACACACACACACTCACACACACATATATATATATATATATATATATATATATATATATATATATATATATATATATATATATATATATATATATATATATGTATACATATATATATATATATATATATATATAATATATATATATATATATATATATATATATATATATATATATATATATATATATATATATATATATATATATATATATATATATATATATGAATATATACATATAGATATATGTAGGTGTGGAAGAGGCGTGCGAGCCGCAGCCCATCCCAGCATTACTGGTGGGCTACGACAAGGGGTGGCTGTCGTTCGCCCCGCAGGCGCTGAAATTCTGGGACAAGCTGCTCCTGGAATAGACTAGCTCCTAGTCTATGATTTACTTATATTGTGCTTTTATCTGTTCGGGTCTATCTTTTGTTCAATATCTAGGTGTTAGTTTTAGTTGCTGTTAGTAGATGGCACCAGTGAGTTATTAAAGAAGTGATAAATTTTCTTGGCCTAGGACTAGGCTACTCCTGGAGCCGCACGGGAAGCCGCGCGATATCGCGTACTACGTCGTCGAACCCGACAGCGATTTCCTCCTCGGGCACGTGAAGATATTCTTCAAGGAGTTTTAAGCGCGAGTTACGAGCTGATGCGTCTCAAAAAACACTGCCCGAGCGCAAAGGTGTTGCGTGTGTGTGTGTGTGTGTGTGTGTGTGTTTGTGCCGATTATAAATATATATATATATATATATATATATATATATATATATATATATATCTATATTATAAGAGAGGAGGCCCAATCCTTTGCAACGCATGATCTCCGTTGCCGCGCCTGTTCGCCTAATTCTGAGTTGGCAGTTTGGTGGACGAGTGTATCTAGATGGTTCTTAACGTAAACTAATTTCAAAAAATTAAACAAAAGGGTGCTTTTGATGCTGATTTCTTATCCTCAAGCATGGCCGGGTGTCGTATGACCACCCGGCGATATATAGTACAACCGATATCAAACTTCTGCTTGCACAATGGGGTTGCACTGCACGGACTTTGTTGGTTGTCCGGTGGCAGAAGCACGCACAACTGTAGTAGCGTAGCTTACCCGGGTAATCAAAGGGAACCTGGGCATGCACTGAAAGGGTTTAGGCGGCATGGACACAATGGACAATGCCTGCATCGGCGCTAAGAGCGTGAGGACACATCCCTTGGGAAAAACACAATCAAAGGTTGTGCGCTTAGAGAGAGAGAGCATTTGAACAAACCCAAACAATTCAGCATACTACGGTGGTGCATGGGTAACATGCATATTTTAGCTTACGAAAAATTCGGACTTTTCTATAGTTCCAAAAAATGTTTTCCATACAGCCAGTATATAAGCTACCCGGCTTTAAATAGATACAATTTGAAAGTTATCTTTATCAAAATAAATTGTGATGGAACTTAATGTCTATGTATATTTTATAGAACCACCTCATGCCCATTACCTCACTTTGGGTATGCTTGGAATTGATCCGTGTTTGAACGAATATTGTGGCTCCTTTGGAATATGTTTTCCTTCAACAATTATTGATTTAGTATTGTTTTTACATTTCCTTAACAATCATAGCGTAAGCAGCTCAAAGAAAAGCCCATTTTTTTTTTATCTAAATATCATTTTTTTGGGGGGAGGGGGAGGATATCAACTCATACACATTCTTTCCACGTTTTTTTCGTATCTGTACTTTATTCCCAAACTATTTCATTGATAGCATATACATATATATATACCCGGTATATATATATATATATATATATATATATATATATATATATATATATATATATATATATATATATATATATATATATATATATATATATATATATATATATATATATATAAATATATATATATATATATATATATATATATATATATATATATATATAATGTATATATATATATGTATATATATATATATATATAAATTATATATATATATATATATATATATTATATATATATATATATATATATATTATATATATATATATATATATATATATATATATATATATATATATATATATATATATATGATTATATTAAGCACCTAACCTGCGGAACTTAAGTCAATTAATATTCATGTGCAGCTTTAAAACAACATAGGAAGTTACCAACAGACGTGTAAAGAGTACTGAATTCCGCAAATTGGTAAAATAAAGAATATTTCTTTCAATAAATGTTTTAAACTGTTTACGATTTTGACAAATTTATATATGAACTGACCACATTTATTCAATCAAATAACTTGCAAATGTTTAGTTGGCCAATTATGCTAAGCAGATTACTGTGTTGCACTTTTATAGAAATTGCATTATTGCCAAGAGAGAATCCAGCGCAGTGAACGATAGCGAGCTTTCTCTCACGACATTCTTCAACTCCAATTAGGTTGGGGTGCGTGATGAGAATGGCAATGGGGGCTAAGGGTATGTAGGTGGTGTTCGCCGATTACTACGGCACCCGTCACTACGTATCCCTAAGTGGCAGAGGAGAAAGCAAGCAAAGCTACGAATTGTTATATCACAGTTCGTGTAGAATGCATTGGAGTCTACCATTCAAGTGTTAGAGGTTTATACATCTGTGTTTCCTCCTCTAACCTACCCCATTAATAATCTTAGCTTTAAAAAGTTGTAAACGAGTCTGTAAATCATACCGAATGACAAAAAATCATAGATAATATCTTTCAACAGGAAGAACCAAATTAGGACGGGTGTAAATGACATATCGTATGTCATATTTTATATTGATCTTACTAAACGAAAATTGTTTTTAGTAGAAATGATTAGAATTCGTCATGAGTGATATGATAAATGGACACTACCCCACCACCACCTTTCCAATACCGGTTTGACAACTTATCTATCAATGGCATATATGTTTACCAAGCCTCTTGAATTGTTGATCCATAGGTTAGGTAGCCCTAAGTGTGTGGTTGCAAGGATATCTGGGTGCCCTGATATTTTTGACGTAAAAAGAAATTTCGTGGTTACCGTCCGTAGGACGGGTACTTTTCTAGTATATATAATATATATATATATATATATATATATATATATATATATATATATATATATATATATATATATATATATATATATATATATATATATATATATATATATATATATATATATATATATATATATATATATATATATATATATACCTACTTTCTGTCTCAACTCCGTAAAATGTTGTTTTGCTCAAAAGATCTCATTGTGAAATTTGTCCATTGCAAACAGTACAGATTTGAGCGATCTCGCATGGAATTTTACAATGGGCACCTAATGAGCAAAATAAACATTTAAGGAGTAGAGAAAGAAAGCAGTAGATACAAGACACAGTGATCCTACACAGGTGGGGGTTGACGCACCCTGACGGCCCCGTTACTCGCCCGTTTTGTTCCAAGCGTCTTCCGCAGGATTTATACACACCCATAGCATTTTACCTCGTAATTCCTCGCTACGTTATTAGATCAATGCTTCAAAGATACTAATTACCGATCTCTGACATACGATGGACCAAGTGTGAAAGAGAAAATAAAAAACTTTTTATTTTCACACCTGTATGTTTGGAGGAGAAAATATAAAAAAATAAATATTTTCACCATTTTTTTTGGGGGGGGGGGGGGGAATAAATAACTATGTATTCACTCCCGTTTTTGGGGGAGAGAGAATAGAATTTTTATTTATTTACACTCCCGTTCTAGAGAGGGAAGGAAATATATTTCAAGCAATGCAGGTTGCCTGGCTCATTTTCTCATCGGTATGGAAACGGCACATATAGTCTGGTCAGAAATCAGGAAAATGAACTTCCCCAGGCATTTTGGGGTAAAAGTCGGTATCCAGTGTTTTTAATATAAGTTGATGGTGCTGAATCAGAATATGATGGATACCAAAGTCAATTTTCAATTTTAAGCCCCTAATTTGCATATGCAAATTAGGGTATCGTAATATGTAAAGAAGGCCCCAAAATGGTCAGAATGATAGGTATATGTGTAGGAAAGACATCCTAAAACATTCATAAATTACCTTAGACCAAACATAGGGATGTTTATTTGGTATCAGAACGTTGGTCTGGAAGAGTAGTATCTTTTGAAATACTAAACACATGACTAACCATAACCCATGATGTAATAGAGGTCATTCAAGGTCAAAATGGCTGCCAAATCAAGAATCTGGGATTTTCCCACAATCTACAGTTTTCGCTTATAGATTTCTCAGTTTTTTTAAGGCATGTATTTCTTTTCTGTAGCCACTTTTTCTGTATGAATGCTTTTTAGTATAATTGTTAAGTTCTTTTAGAAAGTTCATTGATTAGAATTTTTAAGTCCAATTTTGAGATTAAAGGTACAAAGTAGGTCACCAGGCCAACCTGGAGAACCCAGAAAAGTGCCTAAAATGGTACATATTTTGAAACCAAAATGACTGTATCTTAAGTTTTACAAGTCGGAAGGGAGCACATGATGCACCAAATTATCAGGTTCAATTTTCTCTTCAATCTGGAAGATTACAGTAAAATAAATACTAAAACGAAGGGGTCATTGAAGGTCAAATAAAGGTCAACATGTCATTGTTTTTCTGAAAATTTCAAATTTGGATGAGACATTTTGATGAAGAAGTTGTGTTTTGTCATTTTATTATTTCCAATCCAAGTTACCACAATAACTGACAGATATATTACCTCAAGTATGGTCCACCAATACATATTGTGCCGTTTACTGGTGGAAATGAAGTATTTTAAAGTCAAAATGAAGGCATGGAATGTGGCATTTGGCTATATCATGCTAATAATACGTGTTTAAAGACAGCTTTTGAGATAGTGCTAGGACACTGTTTGGTCATAAAAGTTGTTAAAAACCAAACATCATAGGCATTGTTTGGTATCAAAATGCTTGTGGTAAGACAATCTTATCATTTCACGCAACCAACCTAGGGTTGGGAATATTGTTGTGTGTTGTGATATTAGAGGTCATTCAAGGTCAAACTAACCCCTAGTTCATGATTTAAGGCATTTCGTCTTTGAATTCTCCATTCAGCAGCTTATTAAATTCTCCTGGAATAACTATTTTTTCCTGGAAATTTTTTTAAGGAAGAAATATTGTTAAAAACAATTCTCAGACATTTTTTGAGCCATTGTAAGACAAAAATCTGGGCCAATCTTGAATATTTAGGTACCAAAATGACAAAATGCCTGATTATGGGTGCACCCAATTATTTAATTGAAGCAGCAGAAAGTTGACATAACAGAGTCATATCTTATGGATTGTCAGCTTTCATTTTCAATGGACTTGGTGAGAATACGTCTTTAAACTTGCCTATTAGGTTTGCCATATAAGCATCATTAAAGATAAAATGACATCAAAAAGGCCACTGAAGGTCAAATAAAGGTCAAAATGTCATTGTTTTTCTAAAAACTTCAAATTTGGATGACATTTTGATGAAGAAGTTGTGTTTTGTCATTTTATAATTTTCCCAATCCGAGTTACCACAATAACTGACAGATATATTACCTCAAGTATGGTCCACCAATACATTTTTTTACCATTTAGCATTGAAAATGTAGTTTTAAGTTAATATTGAGGTGTGGAATGTGGCATTTGCCTATACCATGCTTATAATAAGGGTTTAACCACGGCTTGTGAGGAAGTGCTGAATGATACAACTGTTTAGATCTTAAAGATTGTGAAAACCAAATGTAATAGGCATTTTTGGTATCAAATTGCTTATTGTAAGACAATCTTTCTATTCCATGCAACCCACCTAGGGCAGGGTATATAGTTGTGATACTAGAGGTCATTCAAGCTCAAACTAACCCCAATTTTGTGATTTAAGGCATTTCGTCTTTGAAGCTTTCATTTTCAATGGGGAAAATAAGCCTTTAAGCTATCATATTTGTCAAGTAAGATTAAAAGCAGAGTAGAATATCACTGAGATTTAAGAAAAAAAATGAAGGTCAAATAAAGGTCAAAATGTCATTTTTTTCTCTAAATAATTCAAGTTTTGATAAAAGGATTTTGATAAAGTTGTATTTTGTCAATACATAATTTCCTGAATGAACTGTGTGTGGCTTGACCTACATTTATAGATCATTTGAGGTCAATGAAAGGTGAAGTCTACCATTATGCTCTAGTAGCAATAAAAACAGGGCTAATAATCTGGGATATGGCATTGAATAAATTAATAAGTGATTTGAATTTGTCCTGGATGAGTTTATTATAATATCACTGACATACAATAAGTTAATAATCTATTTACAGCAATAACTTACACATACATACCATATTTACATCAGTACCGCAATAACTTATAGTTACCTCTTATTTACTTGAATATATTTACAGATCATGTTTCCACAAGCATCTATTGCACATAGGGTGTAATGTCCCTACAAAATGTTTACTGGTCCTATTTCCTATACAATTGTAAGTATCAATCATCTGCAATGTGTACAGATTGTATTTGGCCACTGACAAGAACATAGAATGACAGCATGTCATATTTGCATTTCAATTTTCTTTTAATAATAGGGCAATACTTCATAATGAGGTACACATATTGAATGTAAAGCTCCAGAACTGCTTTGTATCAATCAGCAAGGATCAATTGTTATATCCACACATTGGCCGTCTTTGTGATTTGTTGATTACCCATTGTTAATATTCATGCAATGGTGCATAAAGCATTTACAAGCCCCGGTGCATAAGAGTTTTGCTATCCGACATTTGCACCTTGAAGATATACACCCTTTTCTACACCCACATGAAATGACCTCTAAGCAGCTTTGTGGAACAGGGGTCAATGACATAAGCTGTGGTACGAGCTGACCATCTTTGCATAGCCACCCATGACCTTCTGTTGATGGTAGAATCGGCTTGGGTAGGTGTGCCTGACGCCACACAAGTGACTGAAAATGAGCACGCTGGATATGAAACTGCAGTGCATCACTTGTTGGTGGAAGAGTGTCAGGAGCTAAGCACCTCCTAAAAAGCACTGACCGACAGTAATTTGTACTGGATGCTTCCACACCATACATTTTGCACACAAAAGTCTCAGCTTTGTCTATGATGTCTTGGCTGATCTCTCCTTTCCCAACATCAGCCAGCAGCTCTGGGCATGTTTTGAAGATTTTCCATGCAGTCTTTTTACCATGACTTGCAAAATAGGAAGTTGTATCACAGCTTGTGAGAGAATGGAAAGGCAGAACTAGTTCCAGGTCTGGTATCTCTTCTTGTAATTTCTGAACAACATCGTGGATGGGTATGTATCTTTGCTTTTTAGATGTTCCTGCTTTCATCCACACTTTGGAACTAGGCATTTTTTCAAAGTGAGCAACTAATAGCAGAAGGACATCTGTATCACGAGCTGTGACCACAATGGTATTTGCATTGCTGTTGATACAATGCAATATCAATCGTGTGTCTGCTTCCTCATGATTTCCTTGAAGTTTTGATATATCTGAATGAGGCACAGAGCAATGGACTTCTTCTGCATTTCCAAAACCCCCTGCAACTATAACTACCTTATCTTGTGGTGCGTGTTTCATGAGCTCGTGTGACAGAAATTGTGAAAGGTCTTTCTTGTTTTCTTTGTGAGCCAAGAAACCTTGCCAGTTTGATGGCAAAGGTACTGATCTACTTTCTATCACCCTTCTGATAGGATGCAACCCTTTTGTCCTCTTTTGTCGTGTTGTGTCTTTTATTGATGTTCTATTGTACTGGTCGAATACAACATCAATTTTATCAAATACTCTGCCAGATAGCAAAATATTATTCACAAATGCATCTGCTAGGTCCCCAAATGTAGAAGCTGCACTGGGCTTGCCTATAGCTTGGACAACTGCTTGGCCATCAACCACCAAGTTTGAAGATCCGGTGATAGTCAGAGTTGGAGGACAGCTGATGCCTTCAGTGATTACCTCTGTCAGTATGGACTTTGACCCTGATCTTAATGTCCCATTCATTTCAGCAAGAGATATTGGTACTGGCAGTAACTCATGTTGTAATATTCCTGCCAGGTTAACAGGACGCCCCGCCTCATAGGCAGCAATCAGCCTTTGTAAAATAGACCTGTCTGCCTTAATGATATGCTCTTTATCTTTTACCTTTTCAACCTCATATAAGGTTGAAAATGTTGGTGCTTTGTTCTTTTGCAGTGGATCATGCAACTTTAACTCCTTTTTGATAAGGCGTTGTTCCACAAATGTGTTCAACTGTACTTGCCCTAGTTTTTTTGCATTAAGAAGTGAATTCTGAATGGCATCTGTAGCAACATCTTTTGTTACAATGTTCTGGAGTGTTTTTGTTGATGGATTCTCTTGAAACACTTTACATCGTTTTAAGGATGCCAACAATGCGTCTTCTGCCTCATTGTCCTTCGCTATTCTAAACTGGGATGCTTCCTTGTGCAGCAGCTGGTCTTCTAATTCTAGGTGATACAGTCTCCTTGTTGAAATATTAATTTGAGATCGGAGATTGTAGGAGAGAGCCCATCGCTTCAGGGCATTGGGAGTCTTGGTAATGCCAACAATTCCTCCACCTTTCTTTCCAATGGCATTGAGCCACTCTTGACTGTGATCAGGATCAACTTGGTTGAACTTTGATGGTGACATTTTGACGACAAAGTCACCTTTCCGGAACTCAGACAGTACCTCTGCTGGAAGCATCTTCATCTCAGCTATGTACACCGAACCCCACCTTGCATAGTTGATGTGGTCATATCTTATAAAATAAGCTAGCATACTGGTAAAGGATTGCAGGTGTAGGTCCCATAGTCCATCTCTCTGTGCACGTGTGAACATAAGGAGGGCACTGACCATTTGTAGATATTGCCACCAAAAGTTGAAATTGGGATCATCTTTCTCTTCTATGTAGAGGGAGAACTGTTCTTGAAACCTTGATGTACAAAGTAAAGACACTAGGAGGTCACACTCATCTACTTCTGCTGCCTGTAGGATGTCATTCTTCAAGTCGAAATCTTTTTCTTGAAGGAAGTTCAGCAAATCTGGCAACAGCAGATGCCACAATGCTTGAAAAGTGAGCTTGTGTGCACGAATAGCCCTTGCATAGGGTTTCCCCACCATGGCTTGCTCAGTTGCGTTGGGACCAAGTATTCCACTTTCTATCCACACCTCAGCCAAACCTGAAGACTGAACATGTTTGCCGATAGTTTTTAAGAAATTTAATGATACATGAAGTCCACCAAGTCTAGGAATAAGGAAGTCCCTGTATTCTGGGATAGCCCATTTCAGCTCCATTAATTTGCAATAGAGAGCTTCATCCACTGTAAGTACAACATATTTTTGACCAAGATCTTGAGATATATGCCAACATCTTTGAATGACAGTGTTCAGAGTGTCCAGTTCATGTGCAGGCGCTTGGATAATTGGCATGTACCCTACTACTGTTTCCGGTGGATCCACCTTCGATGCTGATTGGTTGAAAGCTGTCCAGCTCTGCTTGGGTGTTGCATTAGCGCGCTTAAGAATGAAAGCCAAATCCTTAGAATCTGCCTTGCGTATGTCAGAATTTCCTTCTGGCGGTTTGTACCAATCAGGTTTAACTTCTTGGGGAAATACTGGTTCGGTTTTGCCTTCAGCTATTTCAACTGCAATAAGATTCTCCATGGCTTCTGGAATGGTCAGCGTAGATTCCTTTGCAAAAGCCAACCTGTTGAGTAATTTGTACTGCTCAGGACCCCTTTGCCATGCAGCAAACTGTGTTGCATGGAAAGTATTCTTTCCATCTAGTGAGGCATCAGCAATATCAATATTATCAGCTGTAAAGTGAGTAAATTTGCCGGGAACTAGGTTTTGAGGTACAACAGCACCAGTCTCTGCATCCATTGTCTCTAAGGTACTCTTAGCTAAAGCAGTGTCCATACCTAGTAAGGCATTGTAGCTCAGACAGTGACCAGCATTGTGAAACAACTTCACAAGATGTTTGGATCGTGTAGCTTGATGGATGGCACTGCCCAGTCCAATATGTTTTGGACCCCATTTCTTCTCACGACTAGCAAGGTATATTAGATCCTGAGAAAGACTAAGAATTTTCATTCTCAGAGTATCTTCTTTTTCATCTCCTCCAAGGTTATCATCAAAGGCACCTTCACCTTGACAGAGAAGATTCAGAAACATGTACAGACTGTTGGGAATACAAGAAACTGCTTCCCCTTCTGACACACTAAATCCTTTATAGCTTGGATGTGATAAAATATCCCCTCTCAGTTTTAGGGCAACATGAACCAAAGAGTGGAACATTTCCTCATCTGGTGGTTTATATGTGGGAATTGACAGTGTTTCATCTTCCTCTATTTCATTTTCAATGTGGTTAACTGTAATGAAAGTGTTCACTGCTTTTGGGACCAACAACATTTTATCTAGAGATTTGTCAAGAGATGGTATAAAGCTATAGACAGTCCCAACCTCAGCTTCCAGTTTCTCTTTAAATGAGGATCTTCTGCTTAAAAATGAACTGGGAACTTTGCGGTCACTCTTCTGGATTAATTCACAGTATTGATCCCAAACCTCATTGAGCTGAAACACATGCCCTTGATCAGCCGCAAATTTCAACTCACTACTAAGCCAGGACATTGCAATGTCTTTGCCTTGTATGCCATTTTTTATTCTTTGAGCAGATCGTTTTAGGCGCATGAAACAAGTCAAGTGGTACTTGCCTCCCTCAGCTACTAAATCATTCACTGCTGCTAATTGAACTTGTAGGTTCTGGTCAAACTTTGCTAGATCTAAAATTTGTTTACTCATGTTCAATGATGATATTTCAATTAGCCTATCTTTCAAACTGTTCTTTTGGCAGAACATACACGAAGTCCAGTCCAATATAGTAACAGACTTCCGCAAGACAGATGGTTTCAAGGTGGTGCCACTGCTCTCGGGCTCTACCCTAGACTGAAGTCTCAAAATCTTTCCTTTGTCTGTGTATTTGGAATAGCACTGTTTGTGCCAGTGCAGGGTAGCCTCTTGACCGGATTGAAAGGCTGAGTCTACTCTGTCAATGGCTCCAATGTAGGCAGTGTCACCTATCTTCTTCCGCCTGTAAGTCACATCCTGGATCTTCTCCAATCCTTGATCACTTGATTTCCGTAGGATATCCTTGACAGTGCTACTCTGGCAAATAACACAGAAGTCAAAAGATACTGGATGTGACCTTTTCAAACTGATGATAGGCTCCATAGTTAACCTGGAATGGAAGAAGAGATATCCCATTACAACCCAAAATAAATAAGATCTCAAATATACAGAAATCTGTGAAATTTAATTGACGGCCAGAAACAACTGGAGGCAGTAGGTTAACTTGAATAGTAGAAGTATTAGCAAGGTAATCTGCAGTAGTTTTTATCCTGCGAGATGACCTTCTACAGCCAACCAGTGTTAAGGTGCTTAAGTTAAACATCCTATGTATATTATGCTTTAAGACAAACCCAGTGTTTGTATTGTTTTTCACATGATTGCATAATTAACTTTAAACATGTTCAGGTTAAACACCCTTGATGGTAGTGTGACAGTGTCAGTATATTAGGACAAAGTTGCTCAGTTGGTAAGGTGTCGGACTAGTAATCAGAGGGTTGCTGGTTCAATTTGGTCTGTCCTTGAGCAAGACAGGTTATTCCATATTGCTTCAGTCTACCCAGCTGCAAAATGGGTACCTAGCATAAATAAGGCAGTGCTTAGAGCGTGTGCGCTATATGCTGCCAGTTTCTCTGGAATATCCCCGGGGGATTGAAATGGTTGACCACAATGATGATGTTCAGGGAAAGATGAGAATGAGATGATATCTTACCTCAGAGGGTACCGAAAATATAATTCCAGTAGAAGCCCAATTATCCACAGCAAAATGATACAAGCTGGCCTCTCTCCTAGATTCTGTAACAACCGCATCAATCAGCCTTTTAACTGGAAGTTGCTGTAAAAAAGTTTTAAAAGTCCTTTAGCTTTGTTATGTAATATGTTTTGATCAATGTTGTCTGTAAGACTTACCAGCCTAATGAACCCATATTTTCCCTACACAGACCTATAGTTGAGTCAGAAACAAGAAAAAATATTTTTCACTAGCCTACCTAACAGATATTTTCCTTATCAGTACTTAACTTAAATCAGAAACAAAGGTATAACTAGCCTTGTGAAATTGTATTTTCCCTATGTATACTTAGAACAGAAACAAGAAAAGGATTTTCACCCGCATGATAATCATTCATTTGCCTTTACTTCAATAAGAATTTATTCAAAAGTAGCCTAACAAACATGTTGATTTCCCCTATACATATAGCTAGTTCAACTTGAGGAAACAAACACTTTCGAGTGTGTGTGTGTGTGTGTGTGTTTAAAAACATCAGCTTGACTTTATTTGAACAATCCATTTTAGTATTCATTTCATTAAATCATCTTTATAACATTTCCTAATGGAACACATTCATTTGGTTAATAGAGATTTAACCCTTAACGAATGCTGGGTGACAGAGGGTTAGTTAATTGCTAAGTTGCTCTGGCCAAAAATGGGTTGCTAGAATTACCCTTAACTAATTATGGGTGGCAAAGATTAAATGAATAACATTAAGGTGCCCTCGCCATTAAAACATCCATTAATATATTCTTGGTTGGTAAGGGGTTAAATGTGTTAATATGATAACCCTCAATATATCCTTGGTGGGCAAAGGGTCAAATGAATGCTTATCAGGTGCTCTGGTCATGAATTGGTTTATAGAATTAAATCTGGATGAAAAGGGTTAAATAAATGGTCACCAGGTCCTCTTGACATTAATGGGTTGATTAAGTAAAGATGGAAAAATGAAACATTCTAAGTGAAACATTCACCATACTACATACTAAACTTGACATACTTTACTACCTCCATTAAGTATAGTCCATGAAATTTGTATTTCCACCTACCTATGAACCTATCTGTACATCTTATCCTCTTATGCTGGCTCCGTGATGCGGCCAACCACTATAATTTTCTCACCCTCCTGTAGGTGGTAGGCAGTGTAGTGCTTGGGATAGGGGAAGTCACAGACTGATGAAAGATGACGCACTCCTCCAAGTAAGAATAGACCGACCAAGGATCTGGAAAACATTACCGTATAACTGGTATTTTTCATATATTCTTGGTTGGTAAGGGGTTAAATGTGTTAATATGATAACCCTCAATATATCCTTGGTGGGCAAAGGGTCAAATGAATGCTTATCAGGTGCTCTGGTCATGAATTGGTTTATAGAATTAAATCTGGATGAAAAGGGTTAAATAAATGGTCACCAGGTCCTCTTGACATTAATGGGTTGATTAAGTAAAGATGGAAAAATGAAACATTCTAAGTGAAACATTCACCATACTACATACTAAACTTGACATACTTCACTACCTCCATTAAGTATAGTCCATGAAATTTGTATTTCCACCTACCTATGAACCTATCTGTACATCTTATCCTCTTATGCTGGCTCCGTGATGCGGCCAACCACTATAATTTTCTCACCCTCCTGTAGGTGGTAGGCAGTGTAGTGCTTGGGATAGGGGAAGTCACAGACTGATGAAAGATGACGCACTCCTCCAAGTAAGAATAGACCGACCAAGGATCTGGAAAACATTACCGTATAACTGGTATTTTTCATATATTCTTGGTTGGTAAGGGGTTAAATGTGTTAATATGATAACCCTCAATATATCCTTGGTGGGCAAAGGGTCAAATGAATGCTTATCAGGTGCTCTGGTCATGAATTGGTTTATAGAATTAAATCTGGATGAAAAGGGTTAAATAAATGGTCACCAGGTCCTCTTGACATTAATGGGTTGATTAAGTAAAGATGGAAAAATGAAACATTCTAAGTGAAACATTCACCATACTACATACTAAACTTGACATACTTTACTACCTCCATTAAGTATAGTCCATGAAATTTGTATTTCCACCTACCTATGAACCTATCTGTACATCTTATCCTCTTATGCTGGCTCCGTGATGCGGCCAACCACTATAATTTTCTCACCCTCCTGTAGGTGGTAGGCAGTGTAGTGCTTGGGATAGGGGAAGTCACAGACTGATGAAAGATGACGCACTCCTCCAGGTAAGAATAGACCGACCAAGGATCTGGAAAACATTACCGTATAACTGGTATTTTTCACAGGCATTTATTTTTCGCTTCCAATAAATATCCTGCTAAATGTATGGTTTAGTTTGAGTGCTTGAATGTGTGAATTTAAAGTTAATCCAAAAATTTTAGAAATCCAAATTAAAGCTGTATACAACTGCTTAACCCATTTATGTCTGTAGTGCAAAAAAAGATCTGTAACATATACTGGGCTTGTAACGGTTCACTGATTAATCTTGAGTTGCATTGGTCGTGTCTAGGCAAACTTAAGAACCTTTTATATATTCATGGTTGGTAAGAGGTTAAACGAATGATCTTTAGGTGCTCTGGCCATAAAAGGGTTAATTCGATAACCCTTATTATATTCTTGGTGTGTAATGAGTCAAATGAATTGTCTCTGGTCATGAATGGATTAATTGGATAACCCCTTAACTAAATCTGGGTAAAAAGGGTTAAATAAATGGTCCTCTTATCATGAATAGGGTAGTAGAGTAACCCAGAATATATCCTGGGCCTGTACAGATTAACTGTTTTATATACATGTATATTCTTGATTGGTAAGGGGTGAAATAAATGGTATTCAGAAGCTCCGGCCATAAAGGGGTTAATATAAAAAACCATTACTAGTTTCGAGTGGCAAAGGGTTAAATGACTAACTTCTGTGCGTGTCAGTTTGTGTGTGAAAACCTACTATCAACTTCATTTTAATGTTTCATTTCAATCATGGCTTTTAGCCATGGCCAAAGATAAAACTGGCAATAACTTTTATCTTAAGGTTTCATAGATTATTTCAGATCTAAACATTTTACCCTAGAGGACTGTCTTACATCAAACTTAAGAATCTCGCATCAACAGAAAATCTAAGTTGGTTTGGCCTTAAGCAACACTGTCAAAGTCACGATTAGAACACTTACTATGATCCAAACCGCAATAGCAACTCGTCTGCTCCTCACACTGTCACAGGATACGATCAAGTTCTCTCAATCTCACCACGATGGAAGACACGGCAAGGATTCAAAAGTGAATAAACACAATCCTTGCCGCTCCTCCACTCTTGTATACTCCTGGCTGAAGTCTTGTGGT
>OZ012694.1:43695911-43727780 GCA_963942565.1 Maea johnstoni | reverse complement strand
GAGAGAGAGAGAGAGAGAGAGAGAGAGAGAGAGAGAGAGAGAGGTGCATGTTTGAAGCAACCACGTTTAGTGAAAGTCAACATGGAGAAAAGGATTTAAAACAGTTCCTGTTAGTAAAATCCTGCAATAAATGATCTCTCACACTTCTTGGTGTTGGCATAGACATTCACAAGTTAGGTAATTATAAGGAAAAGGGTAACATTTAACCTTAGCTGAAGAAAAGATGGATTTGTAGGGAGAGACCAATTACGATATGTGTTACAGTAGAGGGCTGGACGCTACAGAGGTTTCTGATCTTGCATCAGCGTAAGGTCACGAGGGAGCACGCACCACTCAGCAGAGTCAGTAGATTAGTTCGTCGGGGAAGTATCATCCCTGCTGTGAACCATGAAACTTTTCGCTAGTTAGACTATCATTAGATTCCAGAGCAGCTGTTATTACACAATGCGTTTTTTGCAATATGTAATTCTTATTATCATTATCATTATCATTATTATTATTATTATTATTATTATTATTATTATTATTATTATTATTATAATGACAGTAATAATATAGTAATAAATGAATATATATATATATATATATATATATATATATATATATATATATATATATATATATATATAGAGAGAGAGAGAGAGAGAGAGAGAGAGAGAGAGAGAGAGAGAGAGAGAGAGAGGTCAGACTCTGCATATGGCAGGAAGTGATCGTAGATAAGGCCGGAGACAATGTACTTAGTCCCTACTCCCCGACGAACTAATCTACTGACTCTGCTGTGCAGCTTGGATGAGAATGAAAATTTGCCCCCCCCCCCTATCCACCAATCACAGCCCTTTAAAAGTGGAGGTTATATGGTATAACCATTTTGATTAGTACAAAAAGTGAAACGACCCTGTCAATAATCGAAACGCGTTTATTTTATGATTATCTATCAATATCTAACATCCATCTTCCCTGTCTGTGTATCTGCATTTCTATATACTGTATCTGTCTGTGTCAACACACACACACACACACACACACACACACACACACACACACACATATATATATATATATATATATATATATATATATATATATATATATATGTTCACCCGGAGACAGATCAGAGAAGGCACCAACATGTGCAGACCGCAACTCTTGGGGCTAGGTTGTTCAGGGAGACCTGCTGGTTGGGTATCCAGTGGATCGACTTTCTTGCTTTACCCCATACAGTAAGTTTACCCCATACAGTAACGATACCAAAGCCTTCATTGTTCTTTGTCTCCGAGTGACGTCACATTGATATGAGGCTCGAGACCCCTGTGAGCACCAGGTCTTCACTATAGCGTATATTGTACTGAATTCGTCTCTCACTACCTATCCATTGTTTTTTTCATCTAAATGAAACGTAAGGATTTAAATAAAGCCTGACCTGACTCATTACCTATGGAAGTATCTTATGTTGTATTTTAATTGAATGTATCCTTACGCTGCTAAGTAGCTCCAGGAGAAAGAGAAAGTATGAGTGCTTTGAATATCTTCTGTAACAGAAGATGAGGATACATGATAAAAGCAAACAATCCGTTCTAGAAGGACACATATGTGGTATGGCCATTACAGGGCTGTCCAAGCCCAAAATGCCTGTAGCAAAATTTGAACTACCTGTAGCAAAATACTTCTACCGTCTGCCACCAGGTGGCGTTTTAATGGTTCAAATTTTATCCACCAGGGGTCATTTAGTTCACAGTTTACACACTAGGGGAAGTTAAATTAATACTATGACATAGCACCAATTGAAATGTATGTTGAAACTTGAAACACTGAATCCACACATAGTACAATATAGGTTATACTTATCACAGATTTGTATATTCAAGGCTGAAGCTTAAGATTCTTCAATATACTGGCACACACTCTATTTCACATATATAGCCAGCTTGAATATTTATAATACAGTCTGATAAGACTCGGCAAGTTTTTTGGTAAGTGAGCATCATCCGAATATAAATAAGAATTGCTCAAGCATAATCTTTTTCAAAAACTATCATCAGCATCCCTAAGTGTATTAGCATATCAAATATTAATGAAATCTGGTCACCGGTTGCAGAGAAATCAGTGAAACAAGTTTTTTGGTAAGTGGGCATCATCAGATTATGAATCAGATATGCTCAAGCATAATCTTTTTCAAAAACTATCATCAGCATCCCTTAGTGTATTAGCATATCAAATATTAATGAAATCTGGTGACCGGTTGCAGAGAAATTAGTGAAACAAGTTTTTTGGTAAGTGGGCATCATCAGATTATGAATCAGAATTGCTCAAGCAAAATCTTTTTCAAAAACTACATCAGCATCCCTAAGTGTATTAGCATATCAAATATTAATGAAATCTGGTGACCGGTTGCAGAGAAATTAGGTAAACAAGTTTTTTGGTAAGTGAGCATCATCAGATTATGAATAAGAATTGCACAAGCATCAGCATCCCTAAGAGTATTAGTATATCAAATATTAATGATTTCAGACCTCAAAATTGCCTATAGCATAGAATTAGAAACCTAATTTTCCTCAATAGTCTTTTGTGTTTCTAAACAGTTTACAAAATTGGTTACCAACACGTCTACGAAATACAAGATTTCTAGAGTTGACAAGTTGGTTTTATTAGACTACCTTTGTGGGCACCCCCATACAATGTTTTATTGATATCTAGTGCTCGCCGGCCGAGAAAAATGATGGACAGTGTTTCTTTCTTCTAACAACAACAAAGATACTACAGAAAAAATACACGTCCACTCCACACTGATTTTAAACGAGCAAAAATAATCATAATCGCAAACTCACTGACAAAACTGGCTAAACGTAAGTATACATAAACAACTCCGTTTTCGATAGACATTACAGAAATCTTAGTAAAATACGTTCCTTTTTCAAAAATCCAAAATTGAAGGGGTATCTTTTTATTTTCTCATTGTCTGTATCATGGCGTCCCTTTGTTTACTGCATGTTTAGTCATGCGCACGACGCCCTGTTTGGTGATCACTTAGTTTTGGTGACCACCGCTAGATGGCGAACGCATGCATGTTGCAAAATTACCGTGTCGCAACCTTGGCGCAAATATTCTTGTGTCGCATTTTTTGAGGCTGCTGGCGCAAAATTTTGCGACAATGCGACAGCTTGGACAGCCCTGCATTAGTGCTCTTCCAAATCCAGTCACGGTGTAGCTATGGATGTGGAGTTCAACAGCTAGAAATCTAGGCTAATCCTGCTGGAGTCGGAGACAGGAAATGGGTGTAAAAATAGCCCATATATGACCGGCACAATGCTGATTGGACCCCATATATGCATATGCATGCTACACCTGAAGTTGCCTGCCTTACTGGCACGAGCAGGATGCCGTATGGGGTTATTTGGTGCATAAAGGGTCATTCTAAAGTTTCTCACATAAGTTAATCCTTGCACCGTAGTAGCTTAGAAGACCAAACACATGGAATGGAAACCAGCCGGTCAACCTGAACATGCTAGCCTCAACCAGTGTCAACTAATAGTCGCTTATAGGTGCTCTGGGCACCCCCAGCAGGTGGTGGAGATAAGGTTTCTCTGTAATGTAATTGATGCAAGAGCCCTGATTGGTCCTTGTTCCCACGTGACCTCGCCCTGCTGCCTTATCTGGTAGTCCTGGCATGAGGCCAGCATGTAACCTTGGATTAAGAAAAGAATGGATATGTAACGAGAGACCAATTACTATATGCCCTATAGTTACATGCTAGCCTCATGCCAGGACTAGCAGATAAGGCAGCAGCACGAGGTCACGTGGGAACAAGGACCAATCAGGGCTCCCGCCTCGATTACATTAAAGAGAAACCTTATCTCCACCACCTGCTGGGGGTGCCCAGAGCATCTATTAGCGACTATTAATTGACACTGGTTGAGGCTAGCATGTTCAGGTTGACCGGCTGGTTTCCATTCCATGTGTTGGTCTTCTAAGATGTAACTATAGGGCATATAGTAATTGGTCTCTCGCTACATATCCATTCTTTTCTTAATCCAAGGTAGTAGTAGTAGTAGTAGTAGTAGTAGTAGTAGTAGTTGTAGTAGTAGTAGTAATAGTAGTAGTTAGTAGGTAGTGAACAAACCCAGACAGTTCAGCATATACTACGGGTAACATGCATATTTGAGCTAAAGAAAAATCCGAGCTTTTCTATAGGTCAAAAAAATGTTTTCCAGACAACCAGTATATAGGGTATGCGGGCTGAAATAGACAGCATTTGAAAATTATCGTTATCAAAAGAACTTGAAAATTGTGACGAAATTTAATGTCTGTATAAACTTAGAACTACCTCATGCCTTTACCGCACTTTTCAGAAAATGAAAGGTCAGTTTGAAAAAGGTTCTAAAATACAGCCACTAAAAGGTTATAACCCATTTTATATATATATATATATATTTTTTTAAATCGATGGATCAAATACAAGTCTCTCTCTCTCTCTCTCTCTCTCTCTCTCTCTCTCTCTCTCTCTCTCTCTCTCTCTCTCTTATATATATAATATATATATATATATATATATATATATATATATATACATATACATATACATATATATATATATATATATATATATATATATATATATATATATATATATATATATATATATATTATATATATATACATATACATATACATATATATATATATATATATATATATATATATATATATATATATATATATATATATATATGTATATAAGAGGGGGGTAAGGAGAGAGGGGGCAGAGAGAGAGAGTGGGCAGAGAGGGAGAGAAAGAAAGTGGGACAGAGAGGGAGAGAAGGGGGGGGGGCAGTCAGGGGCCGAGAGAGAGGGGGTCAGAGAGAGCAGGGTGAGAAAGAGAGGGGGCGGCAGAGAAAGAGAGGGGGCAGAGAGAGAGAGGGGGGCAGAGAGAGAGCGGGACAGGGAGAGAGGGGCAATGAGAGAGAGGGAGAGGCAGAGAGGGATAGGGGGCAGAGAGAGGGAGCAGAGAGAGAGAAGAAGAAGCGGGGTAGATAGAGAGAGAGGGGGCAGAAAGAGGGGGACAGCGTGAGAGTAAGAGAGAGTGGGGGCAAAGAGAGAGAAAGAGAGAGCTGACGCAGAGGGAGAGAGGGGGCAGAGAGAGATAGGGGATGTCTGGGTGCTCTGATATGTTTCCCATTACAAGGAAGACCACGGTTTCCGTCCGCAGGACGGTAACTTTTCTAGTATATATATATGTTTAGGTTTTTTAAACTAATATATCTTCTTACACCCTGTTCTGAGGGTACTTTTAATGTGTTGAAGGTATTCCCCTTCAGAAAACCTTTCAGACGATATATACTTTGTATATGCTAAATATAGAAATAAAAGAATTGTAGACGAAAACTAGTAATGAGTCTAAGAAATTGACACCACAAGCTACCTCAGAGGACACGTGGTAGTTTATTTCTCAATACTACTGGCGCCGCCTATAAGTTCTTGACGGCGTAACTCCTCCGACCAGTGAGTTTCCACTAGTGGTTGCTAAGGAAAATTCGTTTCACTAGTGGAAACAGTGGGGAACATTTCCTTGAATTTCACTAGTGAAAAATCACTACTCGACTAGTGAATTTTCACTAGTGGAGTAGTGGATTTTCAACCGTGAACATCGTGGTTTTCCACTAGTGACTTTCCACTAGCGAAAAACTAGTGATTCTGCTCATTTTCGCTAGTGTTTAGCTAGTGTTTCGCTAGTGTTTCACTAGTGAAATAGCGTTTCACTAGTGAAATTTCAACTGGACTAGTGACTTTCCACTAGCGACGTTTTCGTACGGGTGCTGCTTCTACTACTACTACGTGTACTACCACTACCACTACTTCTGCTGCTACTACTACTACTACTACTACTACTACTACTACTACTACTACTACTACTACTACTACTACTACTACTACTACTACTACTACTACTACTACTGTGATAAATACTACTAATTTTACTATTACTACTACCAGGGGCGGAACATGGAATCCTAATGTGCGAATCTTTTCAAAATATTTTGTTACCAGTATGCATCTCGCTACTGCTGCTTCTACTACTACTACGTGTACTACCACTACCACTACTTCTGCTGCTACTACTACTACTACTACTACTACTACTACTACTACTACTACTACTACTACTACCACCAGGTGCGGAACAACAAAGTCGGAACAAAGGCCATGTGCGCGTCCTTCAGTATTACATAAATTAACTTAGTAAACGAAACAGTAAGTTAAACGACCAATGGACACGTATTTATTTTTATGTATATCTTTCAGTATATAAAATCTATCTACCCGTCTGTCTGTGTTTCTCATTAGTACAAAAAGTTAAATGATTGATATGATTGAGTGCGCACACACACATATGATTGTATGTATGTATGTATGTGTGTATGTGCGCATATGTGTACATTTTCTTATAGAGATAGACAGATGATACCGTTCATTAACTATGTCATGATGCAGTTTTTCGGCGCATCTCTTTAATTAAGTTTTTTTTAAATATCTTAAGGGCAAGCGTGTCGAAATTAGATTCACTATGTTCCTCAGAACATCAGCTTTTTAAATATATAAGGTTTATATGGGTTACAACAAACATGTTACCCGGAAATTGCCATTATCTGTTCGAATGTACTCTTTCATTTTATGAATTGATTGTGGGAGACACCTGGTGGTGGATAGGATAACAAAAATTACCCTTAATCTAGTACAGATAAAATGCTATCTCTCCGTGAATCCTATGCGAAAAATATGCATAATCTGCTGATAGATTATGGATAAATTATGCATAATTTATGGATAATTTATGCCCTAAGGCAAAAATAGTTTATCCATAAATTATGCATAACTTATGCATAACTTATGCGAAAATTATGCATATTCTTCAATTATGCATAACACATAGTTTTTTCGTACGGGAAGTCATCTTGATAACCATCGCCACCTTTGCTGATAACATGATCATTATCATTATTATAACAACCATTGTCATACTTGGCATTTCTATAATCATTATGATCATAATGCTGATGATCATCACTATCATTTCCCTCATCCAGCAAGATATGTGCCGATATCCTCTACTGACTGTTTTAGGTAGCAATGCTCGTTACTTAGTAATTTACGAATTACTAAACCCGCCGTGTACGTTTGATTTAAGCCGTTTGTATCCGGATACTTAATAAAGTATTTTAAATAACACAGATTGTCCTTGTTATCAGTCCGTTTACATTTTAACATCAGCGGGAGAGAATTGTATTGTATTGTATGTTTATTGACTATACACAGTGGTACAAAATCATACGGATACTTTTACGTGGTAACAAAAAATACAGAACTAAACTGAACTTAAACTGAACATAGAACTGAAACGAATACTACGATATATATTCACATCGCATAAATATATGCAAGCCTCGATAATACTATTCACATCATAACTTTAAGGTGGTCTCAGAGGGGAATACTATTAGACCAAGAAAGCTTGAGGTAGCAAAACTAAATGCAACAAATCAAAATATCAAGAAGTATATCAAACATATATTACAAAAAGAGAAATCATATTCACTGTTATGATAAAGCTTTAAGGAGGTCTCGCACATAGAGGACTCATTCTAGGAACAGGAAAACTGATACGCAACTCAGGTACAGAGGGGGGCGCATACGCTCGTTATCAAAATTTAAAAATACCAATAAAGCACTGATTCATGGCCAAAAAAGCACCCTTATTTTGATAAAAACGCTGGCTTTTTTCAGTAAATAAACACCCTTTCTTTTATCAAAACACTGACATTGGATGAACGGGAACACGTATTTTAACTTTAGATTTTATAATCCTCTGCCTGTTTAGCGGCAGCAAGTGGCGGCAGCAAACTCGAAAGCCCAGTCACTTCGGGAGTCCCTCGGCGTCAGGGCCGCGTATATTTCGTGGATTGTAAGGGATTTTCACCCCCCATAGTACTTCGTATCTGCATGTGTACAAAAACTACCCTTCTTTTACAAAATCGCGGACATGCGGAGGTCTTAAAAAAAAACCTTCTTCCGCGAAATACGTAACGTGGGTGCGGCCCCCCTCTGTACCTGTGCACCCCCCCCCTCCCAGGACTTTCTTAAAACATACTACATATACCTTAAAATTCTTGACGATAGCTCTCACTAAATTGTATGAGATCAAGTTTTGATTATGTTTCAATTGCGAGACATCCAGAGAACACTACTACTACGAATGATTATTAACTAGATTATTGGTATTGCGCCCTTTCCTCTTAGAATGCTCAAACGCACAATAAAATAGTCAGTGTCCAAATGTGTATGGTCCATATCTTAAATGAATAAAAGAATGGCTATATATCGAGAGACCAATTACTATATGCCCTATAGTGAAGACCTGGCTACCACAGAGACTCTGGCTTAAGTGTGACGTCACTAGGAGACAAAGACCAATCATGAAGGCTCTCGTATCGCCAGTTTATATTACAGAGAAACTTTCGCAGCAACATGCGCAGAAAACGACTTTTGGGCTATTGGCCGCAGCCACCTTGTTCAGGTTGAGCGGCTGGTTTCATATCCACTTGTTTTTATACATCTAAGTCCATACGTGGAAATAACCTCCCGTCGAAATAGGATTGTTTTCAGTTGTCTTTAACTTTTTGCACGCTATCAGCAGCCTTGATGTTGTCTGAAATGTCCTTCACTCGAGAGGCGGAGGAGGACGAGGATCATATCCCTCAGGCTGGTTCAATTCACATGGAATAAATGTGGTTAAAACCAGAGAACAGTTATCCTCATCTATTATTCAATATCATTTCGCATTATAGGGGACGAATGCAAGCCTGTCATGATGTTGCAAACAACGTTGTGCCCTATGATTGTTTATGCTGAGGGATTGTTAAGACCAGAAAGATTGATACGTTGAGAATGACTTACTCTCCACCAGGGACTGTTTTTTTTTCGTTTGTTTGTTTGAGATCCGTAACCGCATTTTTCCAACGGGGTCAATTCCCGAGGGAGGACCTACGGAGATCACCCCTATCACCCAGGCCACTCGTCACCCCCAGGCCTTGTCTCACTTTCTGTTCCCTCTCCCCCCGTACTTTTGTCATGCATCTTGCATCAGGTCCGTACCCTCCCATGTCTTCCTGTCCTGTACATATAACCTATCGAGTCTCTGGTCTGTCCCTTCCTTGTTTTCCTGTCCTACACACATATTCAAACCCCACAGAAAGGTACCCCTCAACACACATCAAAACCCCACATACAAACTGTGTTAATTCATTATTTCAATAAACATACAATTAAAACAAGCAGTGTACCACTACCTCGTCTCCCCTCATGTATCCTCCGTGCCTACCTGTTCCAGTGCCCCTCATTTACACCAGCGACGGACTCCCTTCCCCTTAGCCGCTTAGTCTGAACCAACATCAACTGTGTTAGATAAAGGTAACAAACATATATGTACACAAGCACACCCCTATCACCTCTTCCCTTCTTCATCATTTTCTTCCCCTACCCTCTTTCCTTCCAGTTTCTCCCTCTGCCCCCCCCCCCCTTGTTTTCGCTCCCCTTTTCACCTCCTTTTCCCTCTTATCATCCTCTTTTCCATGCTCTTTCCTTCTATCATCCTCTCCTCTCTTTCCCCCTGCTTCCCTGTCACTTTTATCTCCATCTTCTGCCTCTTTTTCCCCTTCTTCATCCTCCTCCATTGCTTCTCTTTCTTTATCTCCTCCCTCCCCTTTGCTCCTTATCATTCTCCCCCTTCTCTACTTCTACTCTCCCCTTTTCCCCTGGAAATTCTTCAGCTCTATCATGATCTGCTTCCTGTCTTTCACCCTCTTTTGTCCCCTCTTCTACTCTCTTCCAACCTTCGTACTCTTTTTCCCCGCTCCCATTTTTCTCTCCATCTCTCTTCTCCATTCTCATACCTCCTGTTCCCTCTCCCCTTCGTTCTTCCCTCCTTGCTTATTTGCCCCATCCATTGCCTTTTTCTTCCCCTCCCTAGCTTCTTGTTCCACCACACTCAGTCCTTCGACACAAGCCCCACACGTAAAAATGATCTTTTCTTCATTTTTCACTGTCACGGTCCAAACTATCCCCACTAATACATTGTTTATATCTACCACACTCTACTAAAAACTCTTCTACCCCTTCTACCCACCATCTCTACTATTTCTCCTACTCATTTCTCTCACACAAACAATCAAAATTCCAACAAACAATCAACCTTTCCTACATGTGTTTATTTGTCTCTGCGGTCTACCTGAACAGGTATTACGGTCATGTGGCGACCTCTATCGGACGAAACACAACTCACAGAGCTGTGACCCAACCTCCTGTTGTCAAATGACGTCACTCTATATACAGCGGCCATTTTCATACCAATCCGTCCCGGATGAAAACAACCTGTAATTTATTCCAGGTGTGTCAGGAATTACCCTCGCCACCCCGCCATGGACAGGTAAGCACCTGCATTTCACGACTAAAGGGCATCTTAGTCTCCTGGTGTTCTATGCAGGGGAGAAAACCATCTAAAAATTCAGAAAACATGTTATTTGTTGGTGATTTGCACGGCGGCTGGCAGCCAGGTAACCCCTCCTCCTCCTCTCTGTCAGTCTATGTTGGTGGAGGCACGGTGTCCACGGGCTCGCTGTCAGCCGTACTGTTGGAAACGTACCTTACAATGCCAGCAAAAGGGGGGATCTGAGGCATGGTGAATGTGCTCATTGACTTGGCAGTCGTTTACTTAAAGTTAGTTTCCTTACTTTCCTACTTCAACGTTTTAATTAAATTTAAGAGCATTAAATCACTGGGTATGGTCTATGGATGGCCAATACACACACACACACACACACATAGGGTATGTGAATAACGTTCTTGTAAGTGGTACCAAAGCTATAACCGGAGACATGAAACTCTAATCTATACTTCCTCGTTCTAGACCAGAACAACAGGCACCACAGTGTAAATCCAGGGACATATCCAGTCATTCTAGATGTATGGGGTTTGATCTGTATGGGAGTTGTGGTGGGGGTCATTATCTACATCTAGGAGTAAATATTCCTGTACATATTGGTTTGAAGCATAATAAACCTATAGATGGCACCACACACTCACACAGTCTGTTGTCTGAAAGTCCTGCAATTATATGTGGTGAGCCCTCTAGCTGTTGTAGTACCATGGGCCACCTATAGATGGCACCACACAGTGTCCTGTCTCAGAGTCCTGCAAGTATGTAGTGAGCACTCTGTTGTAGTATCGTAGATCACCTATAGATGGCACCACACAGTCAAGCCTGTCACAGAGGCTGCAAGTATGTTGAGCACTCTGTTGTAGTACCATGGGTCACCTATAGATGGCACCACACAGTTTGTCCTGTCTCAGAGTCCTGCAAGTATGTAGTCAGCACTCTGTTGTAGTATCATGGGTCACCTATAGATGGCACCACACAGTTTGTCCTGTCTCAGAGTCCTGCAAGTATGTAGTCAGCACTCTGTTGTAGTATCATAGATCACCTATAGATGGCACCACACAGTCAAGCCTGTCACAGAGGCTGCAAGCATGTAGTGAGCACTCTGTTCAGGTAAACCTTACTTCACTAAAAAGTAGGTATGAAAGAACAAATCTGACCAGCCTCCTACACCCACCATGGCATGGCAGGCACCAGAAATAATGATCTCCTGGGTGCTACTACCTGCTTTAAATGAAGTGTGCCAGTGAGCTGTCACATTATCATGCACATGATGAGGGGAATCAATGGGTCTCTGTGGAGCCAGGACTCATCCAGCCTGTCTTCTGGACAGACAGTTTTACTGGAAAACTTTTGCAGACATGCACACATTTCTCTAGAGAATTTTTGAAAAACAATTTTTGGGGGGAGATAACTGAACCTTTTTCTGAGAAACCATTTCCTAGACATGACTGAAATTGTGTAAATTGACCTTTTTGACATAACAAGCTTACATATGTAACTGGTTTAAGGATTTGAAGTAGCTGAGTACTTAGTTAAATCTGGACCAGCAGAAATGTCAGTGATTGCTGTTTTAGATAGAAGCTGGCTAAGCTAGCCTTTCACAAAAAATAGGTGAAGGGGAATTTCATTGTTTTTCAATCAATTACGGCATTAATTATCACCTCATAAGATTCCTCTAAAATATATGTTTAACTGCCTTCAAATTGGTTTTCCAGATTTTTATCATTTCTAATGTACTGGGACAAATGCAATGTAAAATATTTTAGAATTTGCATTTAGAATATGGAATGAAAAGGCTAAGCCAGAAGTTTAAATAATTGAAAACAAGTGTCTTTTTGTAGTGCAAATCTCAAGCTCAACTTTTTATTTAAAGGAAGTAAGAGTTTTTAAGCCTACATAAAATCTGTGCAATTGGTTTTAACTGATACAGAACCATAGCATCCAGAAGACAAGCATATATCTGTCTCCTCCTGGTGACCAACTGGAGAACTAAATATGAATACCCTCACAACTGACTTGCTTCATATTTTGTCATTTTAATAGAACTTTCATGTGATATATTTGTGCCCCTGGCTTGCTGCCCTTTATATAAAGTCTCTAGATATTTTTCTACCATGTAGTGATTGCTCACCAAGCATTGCATCTCTTCACATATTAACATTAGATTTCTCGCTGGAAACCTCCTCAGGCGACCAGGCCGCAATTAAATATTGAAGTGACCTCGACCCTGCCTGATATGAGTCTTCAGGGACATTATATAGTTGCTATTTACCGGGTGAATTGATTCTTGCCGTTTCTAGTGCCAATCTTACCCGTGGTCTATGGACATTAGTCTTAGCAAGCAGCTACGCATCATTTGGTCACCTAGGAAACTCAAAAATCAATCACCAGGACAGCCCAAATTTCTTAAAATGTCAATTTTAAACAATGCAATTGAATTTTTTACCTCAATATAACTTCCATGACACTTTAAGATTGCCTTATTTCTATAAGAGAATGTATGGTTATGGTTGTAATCTGTGTATATTGTGGTCTCCCTTGCAAGATAGGATGCCCAAAGATTGCAATCGTCAACACATTTTGGCAGCCAGTTTGTGAATCCTGCTATGACCCCAGGTGCCTGTGGGCTTGATAAGTATGGGTCAGCCAGGGACTAGTAGCTTTTCCTGATAGGGCCTATTTAAACTTGTTTGTTTCCTGTTACTCTACTTACCCTGCAGGGCTCGAAGGAGCCTGGGCAATTGCATCTTCAAAAGCTACCTCAAGGTGCTGTGTATAGAAACCACTACATCTTCGGGATCCCTGCAGAAATTTGAGGGAGCCACAGGAGAATTTTTAGGAAGCCTTGGGCTCCTGGCACCCCCTAATTTCGAGCCCTGCCCTTGTTAGGAGTGGCCAACTAGGTTACTAGCCAAATTTTAATAGGCTGTTCCTCCCATAATATAAAGATGTTGGGTATTTTAATTGCATGGGAACTCACTGGCTTAGATGAAGGGAACATGGATTGGTCCCCACACAAATTACCATAGGGCCCATTGTAAAGCCCTAGACACACCTAATCTTGCCTTGGTGCGAAGTCACTGTATTTATTGTATTTGTTTACATCATAGAGGAGGTTGCTCACACACATGCGAAGAATGCACCTTGAGTGGTTCTCATCCACACCTGGGCTAGGAGTTGTGCTGAAGCTGTTGAGCAAGATCTGCTGGTTGTGTATCTGGTGATGGACATTCGTGTCATAAGGCAGGTAGACTTCTCGGTTGCGGCTATAACATGCACTTCTAAACACTGAGATAATGATATCAGTGACAATACTAACCTGGATTTCTATTCAAACCCCTTTGGTACAGCAGATAATAACAGAAAAACTTTTTATTGAATGCTAAATTCCCCATCTGACAAACAAACAAAAAACAGTTATTTTCAGCCGTACAAAATGGTGAATTTAGAGGTGATTTGGAGTCTACACCCTCTTATGATTTTAGCTTGTGCTGAGTACTATAAGATGAACACCAATATGTCAGAGTCTCAGCCATTTTTCAGAGGTTAGAACTACATAATGGTAAATGGGCTTCATGTTTGGACTTGCATGGAAAGTGTTAAGTGTGTTTCTCTGTTACATGTATCCAGGGCTGGCTGTATTCACCGCCTGAAGTCAGCAGATATTGTGTCTCATACTCATGGAAAGTGTTAAGTGTGTTTCTCTGTTACATGTATCCAGGGCTGGCTGTATTCACCGCCTGAAGTCAGCAGATATTGTGTCTCATACTCATGGAAAGTGTTAAGTGTGTTTCTCTGTTACATGTTTCCAGGGCTGGCAGTATTCACCGCCTGAAGTCAGCAGATATTCTATCTCATCCTCATGGAAATGTTCTGTGGGGAACAGCTTGCGTGAAGCACATCTGACAGAATTGCAAATTTTACAAAATATTGAATTTGATGGGTAAGCCCTGCACTAGTGTAGTATTTACAAACAATAACAGTGTGAGGTATCAACTGAGTTTCACTCACACAAACCCACCTCCACATTTTGTAGATAAATGATTTGTCTTTTACCAGCACAGTAGAAGCCATGTTCTAGGATATTGAGAGAGTAGACTCAGTAGAGGCTCTTCCCCAAATAAACAAATAGGGTCGGTGGAAGACCGCATGTTTTTGAAATCTTACAGTTTGTATAGTTAAGGCACAGTTTGGCTGAATTTATCCTCAGGATATGTCCTTTATGTCATTTAACTAGGGGCGGAGAGGTATATACCAAGGAAGCCAATTCATATTAGACCCAGTGCACAGTAGGCACATTCATGTGTTACCCAGCGCAACCAACACTCCTGCAGTGTAATCCGTGCTACACACGGGTCACGGGGCTATTTGGAATGTTGGGTAGTGAGAGGTTTAAAGTTGAAATTTCGATTCCTAATGGAATCTTGGGTTGTGAGAGGGTTAATGTGGAATTCCTATCCCAAGGGGAAGGTTGGGTAGTGAGAGGGTTAATGTGGAATTCCTATCCCAAGGGGAAGGTTGGGTAGTGAGAGGGTTAATGTGGAATTCCTATCCCATGGGGAATGTTGGGTAGTGAGAGGGTTAATGTGAAATTCCTATCCTCAGGGGAATGTTGGGTAGTGAGAGGGTTAATGTGAAATTCCTATCCTCAGGGGAATGTTGGGTAGTGAGAGGGTTAATGTGGAATTCCTATCCCAAGGGGAAGGTTGGGTAGTGAGAGGGTTAATGTGGAATTCCTATCCCAAGGGGAATCTTGGGTAGTGAGAGGGTTAATGTGGAATTCCTTTCCCTTAAGGGAATGTTGGGTAGTGAGAGGGTTAATTTGGAATTCCTATCCTCAGGGGAATGTTGGGTAGCGAGAGGGTTAATGTGGAATTCCTTTCCCTTGGGGAATGTTGGGTAGTGAGAGGGTTAATGTGGAATTCCTTTCCTCAGGGGAATGTTGGGTAGTGAGAGGGTTAATGTGGAATTCCTTTCCCTTGGGGAATGTTGGGTAGTGAGAGGGTTAATGTGCAATTCCTATCTCTAGGGGAATCTTGGGTAGTGAGAGGGTTAATGTGAAATTCCTATCCTCAGGGGAATGTTGGGTAGTGGGAGGGTTAATGTGGAATTCCTATCCTCAGGGGAATGTTGGGTAGTGAGAGGGTTAATGTGGAATTCCTATCCCAAGGGGAAGGTTGGGTAGTGAGAGGGTTGATGTGGAATTCCTATCCCTTGGGGAATGTTGGGTAGTGAGAGGGTTAATGTGGAATTCCTATCCTCAGGGGAATGTTGGGTAGTGAGAGGGTTAATGTGGAATTCCTATCCCAAGGGGAAGGTTGGGTAGTGAGAGGGTTAATGTGGAATTCCTATCCCTTGGGGAATGTTGGGTAGTGAGAGGGTTAATGTGGAATTCCTATCCCATGGGGAATGTTGGGTAGTGAGAGGGTTAATGTGGAATTCCTTTCCCTTGGGGAATGTTGGGTAGTGAGAGGGTTAATGTGAAATTCCTATCCTCAGGGGAATGTTGGGTAGTGAGAGGGTTAATGTGGAATTCCTATCCCAAGGGGAAGGTTGGGTAGTGAGAGGGTTAATGTGGAATTCCTTTCCCTTGGGGAATGTTGGGTAGTGAGAGGGTTAATGTGGAATTCCTTTCCTCAGGGGAATGTTGGGTAGTGAGAGGGTTAATGTGGAATTCCTATCCCTTGGGGAATGTTGGGTAGTGAGAGGGTAAATGTGGAATTCCTATCCCTAGGGGAATCTTGGGTAGTGAGAGGGTTAATGTGAAATTCCTATCCTCAGGGGAATGTTGGGTAGTGGGAGGGTTAATGTGGAATTCCTATCCTCAGGGGAATGTTGGGTAGTGAGAGGGTTAATGTGGAATTCCTATCCCAAGGGGAAGGTTGGGTAGTGAGAGGGTTGATGTGGAATTCCTATCCCTTGGGGAATGTTGGGTAGTGAGAGGGTTAATGTGGAATTCCTATCCTCAGGGGAATGTTGGGTAGTGAGAGGGTTAATGTGGAATTCCTATCCCAAGGGGAAGGTTGGGTAGTGAGAGGGTTAATGTGGAATTCCTATCCCTTGGGGAATGTTGGGTAGTGAGAGGGTTAATGTGGAATTCCTATCCCATGGGGAATGTTGGGTAGTGAGAGGGTTAATGTGGAATTCCTTTCCCTTGGGGAATGTTGGGTAGTGAGAGGGTTAATGTGAAATTCCTATCCTCAGGGGAATGTTGGGTAGTGAGAGGGTTAATGTGGAATTCCTATCCCAAGGGGAAGGTTGGGTAGTGAGAGGGTTAATGTGGAATTCCTTTCCCTTGGGGAATGTTGGGTAGTGAGAGGGTTAATGTGAAATCCCTATCCTCAGGGGAATGTTGGGTAGTGAGAGGGTAAATGTGGAATTCCTATCCTCAGGGGAATGTAGGGTAGTGAGAGGGTTAATGCGAAATTCCTATCCTCAGGGGAATGTTGGGTAGTGAGAGGGTTAATGTGGAATTCCTATCCCATGGGGAATGTTGGGTAGTGAGAGGGTTAATGTGGAATTCCTATCCCTTGGGGAATGTTGGGTAGTGAGAGGGTTAATGTGGAATTCCTATCCCTTGGGGAATGTTGGGTAGTGAGAGGGTTAATGTGGAATTCCTATCCCAAGGTGAATCTTAGGTAGTGAGAGGGTTAATGTGGAATTCCTATCCCATGGGGAATGTTGGGTAGTGAGAGGGTTAATGTGAAATTCCTATCCCATGGGGAATGTTGGGTAGTGAGAGGGTTAATGTGGAATTCCTATCCCTTGGGGAATGTAGGGTAGTGAGAGGGTTAATGTGGAATTCCTATCCCATGGGGAATCTTGGGTAGTGAGAGGGTTAATGTGGAATTCCTATCCCTAGGGGAAGGTTGGGTAGTGAGAGGGTTAATGTGGAATTCCTATCCTCAGGGGAATGTAGGGTAGTGAGAGGGTTAATGTGGAATTCCTATCCCATGGGGAATCTTGGGTAGTGAGAGGGTTAATGTGGAATTCCTATCCCTAGGGGAAGGTTGGGTAGTGAGAGGGTTAATGTGGAATTCCTATCCCATGGGGAATGTTGGGTAGTGAGAGGGTTAATGTGGAATTCCTATCCCATGGGGAATGTTGGGTAGTGAGAGGGTTAATGTGGAATTCCTATCCCATGGGGAATGTAGGGTAGTGAGAGGGTTAATGTGAAATTCCTATCCCATGGGGAATGTTGGGTAGTGAGAGGGTTAATGTGGAATTCCTATCCCAAGGGGAAGGTTGGGTAGTGAGAGGGTTAATGTGGAATTCCTATCCCATGGGGAATCTTGGGTAGTGAGAGGGTTAATGTGGAATTCCTATCCCTTGGGGAAGGTTGGGTAGTGAGAGGGTTAATGTGGAATTCCTATCCCTTGGGGAATCTTGGGTAGTGAGAGGGTTAATGTGGAATTCCTATCCCTTGGGGAATCTTGGGTAGTGAGAGGGTTAATGTGGAATTCCTATCCCATGGGGAATCTTGGGTAGTGAGAGGGTTAATGTGGAATTCCTATCCCTTGGGGAATGTTGGGTAGTGAGAGGGTTAATGTGGAATTCCTATCCCTTGGGGAATGTTGGGTAGTGAGAGGGTTAATGTGGAATTCCTATCCCTTGGGGAATCTTGGGTAGTGAGAGGGTTAATGTGGAATTCCTATCCCATGGGGAATCTTGGGTAGTGAGAGGGTTAGTTTGGAATTCCTAACCCTAAGGGAATCTTTGTTAGTGAGAGGGTTAAAAAGGAATTCCTATCCTCCTGAAGGGGAATTTTAGGCAGTGAGAGGGTTAATTTAACATTTCTGTTAGTCCTATGTACAGGCAATAGAGTGATAGCAGTAGTGAACAAATTAGTTATCATTTCCGTGATTTCATCCAACTCTAAAGAAGATCTTGGGTAGTGAGAGAGTTAATCCAACATTTTATCTTATCCCAAAGCTGATGTTTAATAGGGAGAGAGAGTTAATATGGCTTTCAAGTCCAATCCCAAAGGAAATTTATGGTAGTGACATGTTTGCTGCAACATCTCATTCAATTCCTATGGAGATCTTGGATAGTGACAGATTTGCTGCAACATTTTATTTAATTTCCAAGGCGTTGTTGGGTAGTTGGAGAGTCAATGTGACATATCCATGCCACAGAAGGTCTCTCATATGTTAAGCTGTAGTAAGGGAATAGTGGGTGATGGAAGAGTTGGTAGTTGGAGAGTCAATGTGACATATCCATGCCACAGAAGGTCTTTCATATGTTAAGCTGTAGTAAGGGAAGAGTGGGTGATGGAAGAGTTGGTAGTTGGAGAGTCAATGTGACATATCCATGCCACAGAAGGTCTTTCATATGTTAAGCTGTAGTAAGGGAAGAGTGGGTGATGGAAGAGTTGGTAGTTGGAGAGTCAATGTGACATATCCCTGCCACAGAAGGTCTCTCATATGTTAAGCTGTAGTAAGGGAAGAGTGGGTGATGGAAGAGTTGGTAGTTGGAGAGTCAATGTGACATATCCCTGCCACAGAAGGTCTTTCATATGTTAAGCTGTAGTAAGGGAAGAGTGGGTGATGGAAGAGTTGGTAGTTGGAGAGTCAATGTGACATATCCATGCCACAGAAGGTCTTTCATATGTTAAGCTGTAGTAAGGGAATAGTGGGTGATGGAAGAGTTGGTAGTTGGAGAGTCAATGTGACATATCCCTGCCACAGAAGGTCTTTCATATGTTAAGCTGTAGTAAGGGAAGAGTGGGTGATGGAAGAGTTGGTAGTTGGAGAGTCAATGTGACATATCCATGCCACAGAAGGTCTTTCATATGTTAAGCTGTAGTAAGGGAAGAGTGGGTGATGGAAGAGTTGGTAGTTGGAGAGTCAATGTGACATATCCATGCCACAGAAGGTCTCTCATATGTTAAGCTGTAGTAAGGGAATAGTGGGTGATGGAAGAGTTGGTAGTTGGAGAGTCAATGTGACATATCCCTGCCACAGAAGGTCTTTCATATGTTAAGCTGTAGTAAGGGAAGAGTGGGTGATGGAAGAGTTGGTAGTTGGAGAGTCAATGTGACATATCCATGCCACAGAAGGTCTTTCATATGTTAAGCTGTAGTAAGGGAAGAGTGGGTGATGGAAGAGTTGGTAGTTGGAGAGTCAATGTGACATATCCATGCCACAGAAGGTCTCTCATATGTTAAGCTGTAGTAAGGGAAGAGTGGGTGATGGAAGAGTTGGTAGTTGGAGAGTCAATGTGACATATCCATGCCACAGAAGGTCTTTCATATGTTAAGCTGTAGTAAGGGAAGAGTGGGTGATGGAAGAGTTGGTAGTTGGAGAGTCAATGTGACATATCCCTGCCACAGAAGGTCTTTCATATGTTAAGCTGTAGTAAGGGAAGAGTGGGTGATGGAAGAGTTGGTAGTTGGAGAGTCAATGTGACATATCCCTGCCACAGAAGGTCTTTCATATGTTAAGCTGTAGTAAGGGAAGAGTGGGTGATGGAAGAGTTGGTAGTTGGAGAGTCAATGTGACATATCCCTGCCACAGAAGGTCTTTCATATGTTAAGCTGTAGTAAGGGAAGAGTGGGTGATGGAAGAGTTGGTAGTTGGAGAGTCAATGTGACATATCCCTGCCACAGAAGGTCTTTCATATGTTAAGCTGTAGTAAGGGAAGAGTGGGTGATGGAAGAGTTGGTAGTTGGAGAGTCAATGTGACATATCCATGCCACAGAAGGTCTTTCATATGTTAAGCTGTAGTAAGGGAATAGTGGGTGATGGAAGAGTTGGTAGTTGGAGAGTCAATGTGACATATCCCTGCCACAGAAGGTCTTTCATATGTTAAGCTGTAGTAAGGGAAGAGTGGGTGATGGAAGAGTTGGTAGTTGGAGAGTCAATGTGACATATCCATGCCACAGAAGGTCTTTCATATGTTAAGCTGTAGTAAGGGAAGAGTGGGTGATGGAAGAGTTGGTAGTTGGAGAGTCAATGTGACATATCCCTGCCACAGAAGGTCTTTCATATGTTAAGCTGTAGTAAGGGAAGAGTGGGTGATGGAAGAGTTGGTAGTTGGAGAGTCAATGTGACATATCCCTGCCACAGAAGGTCTTTCATATGTTAAGCTGTAGTAAGGGAAGAGTGGGTGATGGAAGAGTTGGTAGTTGGAGAGTCAATGTGACATATCCCTGCCACAGAAGGTCTTTCATATGTTAAGCTGTAGTAAGGGAAGAGTGGGTGATGGAAGAGTTGGTAGTTGGAGAGTCAATGTGACATATCCCTGCCACAGAAGGTCTTTCATATGTTAAGCTGTAGTAAGGGAAGAGTGGGTGATGGAAGAGTTGATGCAGCATTTCCTCCCATGCTGGCTCTAACGAGGTGCTGCTGGGTGTCTGGATGTAAATGTTACATTTCCTTGAGTGTCATTTGAAGCTTTATTTGTATGATCAGGTGCAGAGCGATCAATAATAGAGATGACAAGCAAAATATCACAGGCCGTTACCGCGGCAACTCAGCATCAGAGACAGTAGCAGCAGGCAGAGCCCAGAGGCAACATAGCTATACACTAACACAGACAAATTAGTACCTACCTCAAAGTCACTCATGACAGCCTTGCAGGAAGGGGGGGGGGGATTGTTTGGTGTAATAAAACAAATATTAATACATGGCAGTGGGGGTAACATGACAGAATGGATCACCTCAGGAGGATGGTTTCCTGAGGGCCCGAACCGAGGGAAAACCTCCTCCATTCGGGATCCATTCTGTCATGTTACCCTCTCTGTCATGTCATATTTGTATTTAGTATTGGCCCTCAGGTGTCTCAACCAACATTTGCTGTTCCTGTCAGCGATACATGTATACAAGGGACTTATATGTAAGGGGTTATAGTTTCTTCTTGAAGACGGTGGAAGATTTACCTTATAGTTTCTTCACTCAAAAGCTAGGGAAATGAGTTGCATGTACCAAGTTTTTTATGATTATGAGTTATACTTAGTATTTTATGTTCAAGTGACAGGATCTAGATAGTGGAGGGAATTAAGTCTTACTAGCCTGTTGATCAGGTGACCAGACACATGAAGACATAAAGACTTTCAGTAAAGACCTCTGTCCTTAAAGACTACGTTTGAGTCACAGGAGCAGTGATCTTTTCTGGCAGGTACAGGTCTGGTTGTGATTCAAGCACAGAATGCTGGAAACATGCAATCTGCCACCAATAAATCAAGATATGGTCATGCAATCTCAAACAGCCTGATGATCCTGAATCCCTCGGGGAGGGGGGCTATATGTGGAGAACTCCTGGACCTTATGCTGTGGCTGGTAATCTGATGTCTGACTCTTGCCCCCCTGACAGCCTGATGATCCTGAATCCCTCGGGGAGGGGGGCTATATATGGAGAACTCCTGGACCTTATGCCGTGGCTGGTAATCTGATGTCCGACTCTTGCCCCTGACAGCCTGATGATCCTGAATCCCTTGGGGAGGGGGGCTATATGTGGAGAACTCCTGGACCTTATGCCGTGGCTGGTAAGGCCTAAAAAAATAAATTGTTTGTTTCCTGTAACGGTCTGAAAACTGAAAAAAAATAGGGTAGGTAGGTCTGTAAAAAAGATTTTTTTTGCATAATTTTTTTTGGTCAAAAATGTGTGTTTTATGCCTGTTTTTCGTTGATTGGGGGTGGAATGGGTGATAAAAACTTTAGGGTAGGGATTTTTATGAATAAAAACTTGTTAGGGTAGGGTTACAGGAAACAAACAACTTTTTTTTTTAGGCCTAATCTGATGTCCGACTCTTGCCCCTGACAGCCTGATGATCTTACACAGCTGTTCGGCTCTGATGCAGGCCATTGCAATGGAGCAGTTCTAGGAGAATCTATTTATAGCTCCTCCTGGCACCAGGAGATGCCCAGGACATGACGAACACCTTTCTGGTTGTATCTCTTCAAATCTCATATTTTAATCTGACACGCATCAGCAGGTAATATATTGATGATCCGGTGTGGTGGGCGATGCCTTTGGATGAAGCAGCACTGGCATCAGTAGCAGATGGTCGGGCGCGATATCTATTGTTCTACATCATGCTATGATGGGGAATGTTGTGTGGTGAAATATTGATATCATTCACCAGGTGGAGTTTCCCCTGGCGCTAATCTGGGTCAACTCGCATAGCTAATGAGGTAGCGCGTGCTGCGGTGCGGTGGCGGTGGCGCACTGTGGATGTGTACTGCATGCAGCAGGTATGTGTATGGCACAGATCTGTACATATTGTATTGATTGATAGGAGCATTGTCATGGGCTTTGATACCTGGGATTCCATGGGACAGAGCGACCTATTGAAACTTGATACACCTGGGAAAATATCCTAGGGTGGGATGCCAGTACCAGTTCCTTAGAAATAGGGGTGTTTTTAATTACACAAGTGCTGGTAGTGATACTCTGGATCTGTCAACTGATCAATGAATGAAAGTGACAGCAAGTCAACAGACTAGTACTTTTTACTTATTGTGCAATTTATTTCGCTGATTTATCTATGAAAGAAAAGCATTATATAATTTGTTTTATGTCAGAGTAATATTTTCCTTTTGAACGGCTCAAACATTTGACCAAATGTGATGACTAATATTTCTGACCATGTTATTCCAAATCAAGAGAATAAAACAAATATGGAGGTTATGATTCTGGGAAAAAAAACATTCGGTGGGGGTTAAAGCCCCCCCCCCCCCCCCCCCAAAAAAAAATCATAGTAGGAGGGGAGGGCTATTAAGACTCGATGATTACCTGAATATCTATATTTGCCCCGGCAGACTCATCATTCCTCAGGGCCGATCTGAGCAGCATGAGGAGCAGGTCAAGAGCAGCACTCCTCTGAGTCCTCTCCTGTGTTGGTTCTGGGAATATTGGGGAATACAGAGTGAAGTCTTAAGCAGAGGGAAGTGGATGCTATATGTTATTACTAATTTACATCACTTAATGGACTATGTCCACATTGTTTGGGGTCACCTAGCAACACACTAATTATCTTACAGTTAGTGCACAGGCATGTTTGTTTAGGTTAGATGTGTAGACATGTAGCTGTTGTTGACAGGGAAGTCCTGGTCCTGGAGGTATAACATATTCAGTTAACAATCATAAACACATATTTACTTTTTCAGAAATATATCCTTATACATGCAATGTCAGAGGAACGTGATTGAGGTGTAAACATTCCACTAATTGCTTGAAATTGATATTTTTTAGAAATTCCCCACAAAGAAATTTTGGTGTACTGATGTGTGATTTGCTAAATCCCAGGCAGACACTCTGATGGCTAAATGACACCCTGCTCTAAGGTGGCCTTGGGCGAGTGGTCTACCAGCTTATTCCTACTCTGAATAAAGCTGTAAAGTTTAATGCACTTTAAACTATTTCCTGTTTAAACATTGCATGCCATTAGCTGATTATAGGTTAATCCATGCACTCTGTGGTAGGAGTGGCTTGTTAACCCCTCAGCTCTCAGTGCTCCTGGGGGGGGGGGGGGGGGGGGGGGGGGTGAATCTATTGAGGTTTAACATATTACTAGAAACAAATTTGCTCATTAGATTGATTGTTTAGGGTAACGTCCCTAGAAAAATAGGCTAGGTAGGTAGGTAAATTCATTTTATCAATAATTTTTTTATTTGTCCTTGCCAGAAAAAGATGCATATTTAAAAGATTATATGTTCTATGTATTATTAATGTATTGTGTTCTTGTCAAAGTTTTTGAAAATCAACTCAAATTAAAGAATCATTAATAATTAATAGTTCTCAAAAATTAAACGGTGCTTGTTGGCATCAGTTCTTTACTTTACATAAAAACATTAGGATCAGATGACAAAATTAGGGTAGGTAGGGTTACCTCAAATTTTTTTAGGCCTCATTCATGACAGGAAATGGTCACATAGAACTTTTGAAAGCCACTAAATACAACTTTCAACACTGAAGAGCACGCTTAAACTCCTATATTAAGCTGCAAGCCAGTTTATTATGTACTTCCTTACCTAAATATCCCACTTTTATGTGTTCATTTCCATAAAAAACAACTGATTTTATACTCAGTTTTCTTCTACGAGGTGAACTCTGTGAGACTGTCTCTCTTTGTGTAACAACCCTTTGGATAGCTTACTTGATTTGACCTATTTAGGTAAACCACCACCAGTGGATGCATTGGATTCTCAGGGGAGCAACTAAGCAGGAAGCACAGCCCAGCCCAGCCACATTCAGTAACGAGGACCCCACTTTTGGGGGATGCCCAACTGTAGGCTCTGTGCACATTTCCTGTAATGTCAATATTCACTTATCTGGAGATGAGTAATTAATTATAATATCTACTTGCTTGGAGGAAACTAATGCTCTAACCCCCTAGAAGAGCAAGCACATCTTGATGTCAAACCTTTACTCTAGTATGAACATCACCACCAAGAGTGGGTATGATCAATACTATTGTATGCAGAGTCACAGACACTAGGCGTGCTGTTTGTATTGTTGTGTGTGAATGTTGTGGTGTACGGCTCACCGCCTCAGATGTGATTAACAACACAAGGCTCACAGTACCAGTACACGCCTCACTGCATCCCACAGTCATACAATCATAAACCATGCATTGAGGGGATAAATCAAAACAAAGATGCAATATATCATAATACTATCATTGTTGTATGGTTACCTGAATGTGCTCATTACCTCCAGGTAAGAGAGGGCAATAACAAAAAGATTAGAAATCGTATTGACTTCCTATTGATAAGTGTGGTGATGAAGGATGCAAACAATGATAGGATAAGATTACGATGTTGTGGTGTATTTCATGTAGAAGTGGTTTAATAAGTCTGGAGCAGAATCGCTTTTAGATGGACAAGGCAAACAATTGAAACATTTGATCATGCAATCGGCTAATGGTTAAGGCAAGAAGGCTTGAACCTTTTCTGAGAGTCTGATATCAGTTCTAAATCCAACTCCCATGGGCTTAAATTTTGCCTGAACCAAAACAAAGTAAAGAAGATATTTGAAGGAGAATTGTTTGTTGGAACTCTTTCTAGAATACCCTTGGAGCTTACAAGTGGTCTGACCCATACGGTTATATCTTGATAGCAAAGCAATGTATTTAGAAATATTTCACTGATTGTGTTTTATCCTGTTGGTTTTTTTCTCTCCTCAAACATCTTTTGAATTCTACACCATTTGGTGAGTTATATTTAAAGGTGCAATCCAGATAAGGCATGTAATTATTATTTGATTGTTTTGCAGGTCAGCTGTGAAGAATGTTGTTCCATTTCCCACCGAGTCGCGTAGATCACGAGACGGGTTTCTACTGAACCATTGCTGAGCCCACCGTAACCATGACAACGCGCACCTCGGCGAGCGCCACAAGTCCCTCCAGCCAGCGGAGGCACTACCTGAAGGCGTTCCACCGCAAGGCTCAGCTCCTCCTGACGGACGACGACCGCGACTACCTCTACCACGTCCTCAAGGAGTACCAGACATACAAACAGGTCGACAAGCTCGTGCAATGCCTCCGCTCAGCACTAGATACGCCGCAAAAGCTGGACTTATTACGGGAAATACGGCCACTCATTCCAAAGTCACACCTGACCCAGTTTGATCGCTTGGCGCCGTACCACAAGATGGCGCACCCTGTCGTGTTGACTAACCACCGGCACGATCGCCGACATCATACAGTGGCGCACAGCAAACCCAAGTCTCGGACCCCCATAAATGGTAAGTTACTGTGGCACATACCAAACCCAAGTCTCGGACCCCCATAAATGGTAAGTTACAGTGGCGCACAGCAAACCCAAGTCTCGGACCCCCATAAATGGTAAGTTACAGTGGCGCACACAGCAAACTCAAGCCTTAGACCCCTATAAATGGTAAGTTACTGTGGCACATAGCAAATCCATGTAGACCTCGGACCCCCATAAATGTTAAGTTACAGTGGCGCACAGCAAACCCAAGTCTCGGACCCCCATAAATGGTAAGTTACAGTGGCGCACACAGCAAACTCAAGCCTTAGACCCCTATAAATGGTAAGTTACTGTGGCACATAGCAAATCCATGCAGACCTCGGACCCCCATAAATGGTAAGTTACAGTGGCGCACAGCAAACCCAAGTCTCGGACCCCCATAAATGGTAAGTTACAGTGGCGCACACAGCAAACTCAAGCCTTAGACCCCTATAAATGGTAAGTTACTGTGGCACATAGCAAATCCATGTAGACCTCGGACCCCCATAAATGTTAAGTTACAGTGGCGCACAGCAAACCCAAGTCTCGGACCCCCATAAATGGTAAGTTACAGTGGCGCACACAGCAAACTCAAGCCTTAGACCCTTATAAATGGTAAGTTACTGTGGCACATAGCAAATCCATGTAGACCTCGGACCCCCATAAATGTTAAGTTACAGTGGCGCACAGCAAACCCAAGTCTCGGACCCCCATAAATGGTAAGTTACAGTGGCGCACACAGCAAACTCAAGCCTTAGACCCCTATAAATGGTATGTTACTGTGGCACATAGCAAATCCATGTAGACCTCGGACCCCCATAAATGGTAAGTTACAGTGGCGCACCGCAAACCCAAGTCTCGGACCCCCATAAATGGTAAGTTACAGTGGCGCACACAGCAAACTCAAGCCTTAGACCCCTATAAATGGTAAGTTACTGTGGCACATAGCAAATCCATGTAGACCTCGGACCCCCATAAATGGTAAGTTACAGTGGCGCACCGCAAACCCAAGTCTCGGACCCCTATAAATGGTGGGTTACAGTGGTGCACAGCAAACCCAAGTCTCGGACACCCATAAATGGTGGGTTACAGTGGCGCACAGCAAACCCAAGTCTCGGACACCCATAAATGGTGGGTTACAGTGGCGCACAGCAAACCCAAGTCTCGGACACCCATAAATGGTAAGTAACTGTGGCACATACCAAACCCAAGCCTTAGACCCCTATAAATGGTAAGTTACTGTGGCACACAGCAAACCCAAGCCTTAGACCCCTATAAATGGTAAGTTACTGTGGCACATAGCAAATCCATGTAGACCTCGGAACCCCATAAATGGTAAGTTACAGTGGCACACAGCAAACCCAAGTCGAGGACCCCCATAAATGGTAAGTTACAGTGGCGCACACAGCAAACCCAAGCCTTAGACCCCTATAAATGGTAAGTTACTGTGGCACATAGCAAATCCATGTAGACCTCGGACCCCCATAAATGGTAAGTTACAGTGGCACACAGCAAACCCAAGTCGAGGGCCCCCATAAATGGTAAGTTACAGTGGCCCATAGAAAACTCAAGTTACAATTGTGCACAGCAATTACACAAGTCGCAGACCCCTATTTGTGGTAAGTTACTGTAACCCATTACAAACCCAAGTCGCAGATCCCCATAAATGGTAAGTCGCGTAGCCCTGTAAATTTGATATGAGCGCTAGTTGTTTGTGGTATTTATGTGATGGTGTCTGGTTGACTGTGATGTTTTGTGTGGTATTTCTGAGATCGTCTGGCTGTGAACAGTTGTTAGTGGTATTTATATGATAATGTCTGGTTGACTGTGATGTTTTGTGTGGTATTTCTGAGATTGTCTGGCTGTGAACTATTGTTTGTGGTATTTATGTGATGGTGTCTGGTGGACTGGGGTGTTTTGTGTGTATTTCTGAGATTGTCTGGCTGTGAACATGTATATTGCATGCTGTCGGGAGATAGTGGATCTGCTCATGCTGACTCCTCCCTGCAGCCCTCGCCACACAGCCCCACAAGTATAGGCATGACATTCACTTGTAGTACATACAATATAGTTAAACAAGCAATATTTATGGGGTTGAGATAATTTTATTCAGATATTTTGATTATTGTGGAAATGTTCCATTATTTTGGGTCATTCTTTGGCAACTATTTTAAGGTATATCAGGCCTGCAGGAGGCTGTGGGCATGAAAAGGTTAAGCTGCTTTATATCATAACAAGAGGCAAATGTCACGAGCAGTGGCAGTTACTGTAATTGAGGACTAACCCAATCATGCTCAGTCTCACGGGATGAGTATCGCATCCAGACATACTCAGGAAAATATGTATGCATTAAGTATATATAGGAGAAACATTTGAAGGATTAACATTTCTCCTTCAAATATTTTTCAGATGATGCTTTTGTCAGAAAGCTATCTCTGAAGTAGTCCAGCATCCCTTTGGGTGGCACCCCAGCCTGTATTGGTTAAACATGTTATAAGCCTGGAAAGAATTTACCACACAATTAAATCTCTGGAATCAACAGGGAAAGCTAGTTCTGAATCCATGTAGATATCATACTCCAGGTACTCAGGAATGTCAGAATGGGTCAAACATGTTATAAGGATTGATAGAATACCACACAATCCTATCTCTGGAATCAACAGGGAGAGCTAGCTCTGATCTCATTTAGATATCATACTCTGCATGCTGAGGGATGTCAGGATGGGTTAAACATGTCATAAGACTGGAAAGAATAAACAGTCCTTAGTCTGGAATCAACAGGGAAAGCTAGCTCTGATCTCATGTAGATATCACACCCCAAGTGCTGAGGAATGTCAGATAATATCCAGCTCAATATTGGAACACATGGTGCGAGTGGGAAAATAGATTTACTGCTGTGTGTTGCACATAAATTGTATTGGCTGTTTGAATGCAATATTTGTATGAACTTGCAGGTTATATAATCAATGGCATCCAATGTAAGTGTGTTTTGTCAAGGTTACATTCCCCCTGGTATGAACTATCTGTGTTAACACTTTCACTCCTGCAATGGCCAAATAAGGTAGATACTTATACTGTCCCTTACCATGCGCAAGCCCCTCACAAGCTTTTTCCAAATTCTTTAGAAGTTGAACCATAAGCAGCTACTTCAGCTTATTACAAGCATTTAATAAGCTGCAGTCAAGCATTCAAGCAACCAATTTGAGCAACCTGACCATCCATGCCTTGAGCCATCATGCAGCTCCAAGTCCTGATAACGTACCAACAAAACTGCTTGTGCCCAACTTTTACCGCTTACATGGGCCGCTTATTTCAGTGTTGCTGTCAAGCTGCTCTCATGTGCCACGCTTTTGCAAAAGCGTGACGCTCGTGAGCAACCTGTCAGCTGCTTGCTTCCACTTAGCAGCCACTTAAGCGGTAACTGATTTAAGCGGCAAATTGCTACTTAGCAGCAACTTATGTAGCAGGCAAAACTCTGCAAGCCTCCAGATGAGTTACATGGGTACTTGCCAGCTACTTTCTGACAACTTGTTACAAGTTGCCAGACAACTTGTGGACTACTCTTACAGATGACTTGCTGGCTACTCTCCCACAACTTGCTACAAGTCATCAGATGACTTGTGGACAGCTCTTACGGATGACTTGCTGGCTACTCTCCCACAACTTACTACAAGTCATTAGATGACTTGTGGACAGCTCTCACAGATGACTTGCAGACTGCTTTCCCACAACTTGTTACAAGTTGTTAGATGACTTGTGGGCTACTCTCAAAGATGACTTGCAGACTGCTTCCCCACAACTTGTAGCAAGTTGCCTGAAGACCAATGTAGCCTTTAATTGATACAGGAAGTTAGGGAAAGAGGGATATCTGAGGGCTGGCTACAGGGAGAGGGTGAACATGTGGCCAGAGAGAGGGTAATAACCACTTTCAAACAGTGTAGGGGAAAATATAAGTTTATTAACCCTTGTCATGCTGGACCCCCATATGGGAGAACCTATCCCCTGGGACCAGGGATATTGTGGGTCTACCCACAAAATCAGAAGGATTTCATAGATTTCTATCTCTGTTTCAATAATGTGCTTCACAAACTGAAATAGAAACATAGTAAAAGGTAAAACCTTGATATCTAGTATAATTCAATACCCCTTAATCGACCTATGTAGTTTTTATTTTGTTAAGTGCAAGGGTACCCAAAGACCGGATATATCCGGTGTTGGTCACACAGGCAAGATATGTAGCACCGTATATATCAGGTGTTAGCAAGAGCAGGGTTAAGGGCCAAAACATACAATGATATAAAGCAGAGGGTTGTCCATGCACTTAGTAACAGCGACAGCAAAAAGGAGGAGTAGTTAAAGCACTTACATAGGGGTGATGACCAGTCAAATGAGGAGCAAGGTTCCATGAGATGCTGCAGGTAAAATGTCTGCCAGTAGAGAGGTCACATGACTAGTGCCATGTGCTCTGGTCAGGTGACCTTCACACTCTGTGGACAGGGGCTGCAGATGCTAGAGGGAACACTGAAGTCTAACAAGCAGCCAGTAAGCCTTGATGAACTATGGTTGAAAAGTTAAAGCTAGACAAGCTTACTACAAGCTGTTCAGATTATGTCTCGTCAAATTGCTATGTCTGATAAGCGTTTCCTAAGCTGCAGTGATCTTTCGGCAAAGAGGTGAAGTCAGACAAGCTGTAACTAATTAGTAGACAAGTGCCTACCAAGTACTGGCTCAGCTTGTAGGAAGAGGCTCAGCTTGTGGCAAGCTTTTCTTCGCTAATAACTTGGGAACAGCTTAGCAGTCACTGCCAGAGACTTGTGAGCAGCTTTTACCGCTTGCGCTTGGTAAGGGGTATTTCTGATGTATTTTTGATGGTATTTGAATCAGAAATGGTAATCAGAATGCTTGTAACTGCTTTTCTTCAGATATCATTCAGATGACTCCTATTTTCCCAAAAAGTAGCACAACTACAGCCATTACTTACTAGGTTGGACAGGTCTTAAGTAGCATGATTACTACCTATATAAAAGACACCTGAAAAAGCCCGAGCTACTCTGCCAGTTACGGGGAAGTGCAAAAAATAAGTCCAGCCCGTCAAAGTCTGCGTAATATTACTATCAACGAGGTCCAAGCTTCGAATTGGCAGCATATTCAACGGTTATTTTAATAATGCCGTTGAAGTTAGAAAAAAATTATAGTAAAGTACGCCATTTCTAGTGTAATGAACGGCCAGCTGCTTGCGGGGGTCGGAGCTGCTCTCAACTTCCGGTTGAGCACAATCCATAATTGCAGCGTGTAAATGTGCAATTCACACAGAATAGGTGAGATATGCATCTCACCTATTTCTAAATGTGTTTCTTTGCGAGATTAGCAAAGAAATTCATAAATCATGAGCAAAAGAACGACGTGTTCCATTGGCATGTGAACTTAGTGTGTTAATTTCGAATGGATATCGCGGTTTAGGCTTGTGGCTTAGTGGATAGACTTTTTAGTGCGGACGAGGCGGGATCGATTCCCCTTAGGGGAAGGTGACTGAACATAACTCCTCTTTTCTTTTGAGAGAGAGAAAATAAGACATTTTCGTCTGTCCATATCTGACCCAAAAGAATTTACAATTTTTCATTGATGTAAATGAAGAAATCCATACATACACACACATCAAAGTGGGATACACTGTTTAATTGTCATTAGAGA